>APFE030980877.1:88788-110715 GCA_000404065.3 Pinus taeda
GTAGAGTGTATTAGAGTATTCAATAATTCTAATACAATACCCATTCTATCCATGATCTCAGCTTATAGCATGTAATGTTGTAAAAAGTTCCAAAATGTAACGTTGTCAACAAAATCAACCTGCTGTAACGATACTATGTAAAAAGGGTCTGAAAGTATGCCAAGTATGAAAATCAAAGTGCTGCAAACAAGACTGTAAACTGTCTGAAAACTGAAAATGTATAAATTAGCAACCATCCATCATCCTGAAAATAATCAAAAACCTTATTTTATTATGAGATGCCACCTTCCTCTTGTCACTACTCTACTTGCTAATTTTTTCTCAGCGTGTTGATCACGATGAACCTGTGATGTTGACTTGGTCCTTTACAATTTACTTGCAACACTAATTATCAACTCAACATTCAATGCTATCATACATTGAATTCTCTAGTGCTTACTGTTCTAACTTCTCACAACAGCCCTTCAAAAAATCAACATTTTGCTGGACTCCACAAAACTTGTGACTATACGCTGGACCATTAAATAAATCAACACTATTATTCAAAAGCGGGTTGCTTTGCTATTCCAGGTCATTGATGACGGCAGACAGCAATGCTTCCACATCATACGGCATTCATCAATTGAGAAACCATTCTAACTTTATGGATAGCGTTAATACGTATATACTCAGTTCATATAAATCTGAATGTTGTAATGGATGCAGCGCGCTTCTTTGGATGCATAGACCCATCTAAACGGACAAACTTGAAGCCTGACTTTTCCAAAGGTTCCTACAAGAGATCCAGCATTTTTCGAAATTGTGGAAATACAACAGATTTTGTAGTTGGATCATGATCCTGGGACTCTTTCAATAGAGCTATTAATGCATTAATTTTTGAATTATGTCAGTTATCTACCAAAGCGTTGTATGCCATGTGAGTTATATACCAAAGCGTTGTATGCCAAAATAAAACCACAGAGTTGTTGTAGGATCAATTTAAAATTGAGATTTAAATATGATTTAAATACCATATACCATGCAACAACCAGCGTTAGACACCATTGAACTCGGACATCGTTTCCTGTGTGGAGGCACCATTGAACATGTATGGACAGCGTTTCCTGCGTGGAGGCACCAAGCACTAATACCTTTGATACCACCGTTGGACAGCGTGAATATCAATAATCCAGCGTAATTCCCATCATTCCAAGCATAACCCCCATCATAAGTCGAGCATGATCATGGTTCAGAAAAAGAATTCCCATTATCATTCGAAAAGGGTCATGATTGGGACGAGATTTTTCCCATCAGCATCATTCGAAGAACTAACAGCATTCCCAGGATCATTCCAATCAGCATAATTCCCGACATCATTATAATCATTTCCAGCATCAGTTGAAATGGTCATTCGAAGCACAAACAAACAAGCACTACAAATAGTCCCAGCAATAGCATTAGAACCGTCATTATTCCAAGCATTCCTAGTAGCATTCGAACTGGAATCATCATTATTGGCATCATTCGAAATGGTTATTTGTACACGGGTATTCTCAGCGTTACCCGGAAAATTCCAATAAGCATAATTCGAACCGACATTATTTGAATCTGGATATCATTCTGACATACCCCCCAGTAGAAACAATAAGGGTAGAGATAGAGAATGAGGTAATAGAATGGCCCAGTAGGAAATACCAAGCGTTCACTTCAGGCAACATTCACCATGGTTCTCAGCAGAGTTTCAAGAATTGCATCCTTCGGTGCAACCTTCAAATATATTCATGATACCACCAACGCATCATATATTCAAAGCACACTTCTAAATTGTTCAACGTAGATTCAGTATACCACCCTCAATGCACAAGCAGGCCGCCGGACTGTCAAGAGAGGGGTATTCGATGGGTATACCAAGCGTTACCCAGATTATTACTCAGAGAATAATACAGTGACTCAGACAATTACGAGCTTAGAATAGCAAGGTTCTGACAGGGCAGGAGAAACAAAGAGCGCATGCAGGCAGCTAATTATATGGAGGAGCAGGTATGCAGCTTCAGGTGTGCAGCTTCAGGTATGCAGCTTCAGGTGTGGGACAGAGGAGCAGGTATGCAGGCAGGACAGATTTAAACAGGCCAGCACTATTCAAGGTAACTACATAGGCCACACATCATGGCTCTGATACCATGTTAAACAGACATGGACAGCTAGAACAGATAGGAAAACAATAGGAAAGATAAATCATTCAGTACAATTTTTATTCACAAAAGATGTAAATTTATAGTACAATATGGTGACCGTTGGGATTCACATCCCAAGGTCCCTTGGACTGCTTGTCCATTCGGCTTCTACGCTAACCCTTTAGGATTAGGTGTCCAACAACACCCTTTTCCACATATTCAATAGTTTGAGGCAATAAAGACTTAATAAACCACTCATGGAGGAACACTTCAAGAAGATTTGTTTGGAGCAAAGCTCATCTTCTCCTGCACTCATGAATATAATCAAGAATGTGCGTAGATTTATCCTAATGAAAGCTAGAGAGTATATTTGTACCAACCTCATATCTAACAGGAAATTCATAATTATTAACAAAGGTCTATGCCATAGAGAGGAAAGTATCATAAGCGGTGGAGATGAGATAAATATAACATATGGCAGGACTATTCGGGAGAGTATGGTAAAAAATACGCAACCTAATACTATCATCCATAAAAGAGTTAGATGAACACCACAAATGATAAGTCATGATATGGGCTGTTGAGTCTTCTCCAATTTTACCATCAAATTTTGGAATGTCTACTGGTAGCTTATGTGGAGTAGGTTTCCATGTTGGATTATGTCTTATCAGGTTATTCATAAACATAGAAAGACCAGGAAAAGCTAAATTTTCCAATAAATGGGATGTGAATGGTGCTTGGGAGGGGTCATAGTTTCCTTATGACCTATGTGAAGGAAGTCCCACCCCCCGCCCCCCATAGCATGTTTTCTAGTATTAGGGCTACCGATGGAAGTGGGATGGCTAGAGGGCTTAGCTTCAACACCCATGTAAATTTGTGATTGGTTAATGCCACCAGGGTAAGTGGTCCTAGTTGCAAAAGGATTTCCAACAAGTTGTGGTCCCCCTGGACCATAAGGGGATCCAAAGGGTTTGTTGAGAGGAGTAAGATCCCATGGACTATACATGTAAAATGTGTTTGTCTTTTAGGTCCCTATAATACTAGTATATCCCCCTTATTGTTATTGTTAGTGTAGCCCCCTATTGTTATTTTTGTGCAAATGTATGTTGTTATTATTGTGCCCCATATAGGCCCACTATCATCATTTTTGTGCCCATGAAATCCCACTATTGTTATTGTTGTACCCTTACACTATTATTCTTATGTAGGGCCTAATTATATTGTGACCCCTTAGACTCCTATATATACCAAGGAGGTATTGTCATTTGTATCATCTAGGAATTGTTCATTTATGTGATGTAAATGAGGTTTCCCACTCGAAGAGGCGAATTTTAATGCCGTTGATCTATCTTTTCTTCTATTTTGTGATCTGGTTGCATAAATTTTGGTATCGGAGCATTAGATTCTAGGGTTTTGCTACTTCAAATAGGCCATCATGGAAGTTTCCCTATAACATTTTCTCTACGAGGTTTCAAAGGCTTAAATTTTGACCACAAGGATTCGAAATCTTGGTGAACTTCATGTAAAAATTTCAGATCTTGGTTCGCTACAATTTTTGAGATATGGTCTGAATAATTTAGATATTTTGTAGGCACCAAAATTCAGTCCCAAACAGGTGACCTAGGGAAAATAATCATAATTTTCTCTACAAGCATCGGTTGAGAATTTCTAAAAATGTTATTGAAATTTCATCGGCTTTAGCTTTTCTTGTATCATGTTTAGGGCCAAAAGTAGAAACAATAACACATGGAATTATGTAGAAGTTTTCTCTACTGAACCAGTCCATAATCAGGCCATCGTGGGAGATTGGGCATAAATTTATCTTGAAGAATCCAACATCTATCTTACATTTTGGAATTGGAAATAAGACTGATAGGGCTACCAAAAGACTAATTTTCATATCTTGGGGAGCCAAAATTATAGAGATACAATAGTTCCGATATTGAGCTTCTAGAAAAGCAAGAAAAATGTGTGTATTTTTACAATTTTGCATAACATTTGTTTGAAAAATTAGTTTGAAGTGATTCAAAGGGTTTAGTGTAGCATAGATATTTTTGTTTCATTCCAAAATGCCTCAAAACAAAAAAATGGGCACACCTATTAAGATACTTGAAATCTCTATTATGACACATGAAGAAGAGGAAGAAATGCAACATGATATATCACAATAACAAGACCAAGTGCAACAAATTTTACTCTCGCAAAGAGTAACTAGAAATGAAATGGGAGGTAAGATGCATGGTTTGAAATATTAAATGGAAGAAATGATGAATTTTAATATGGAATGTTTGAAGTATGGTTTAGAAACATAAATGAAAAGGGACCTGGAAGGTTTGACAAAGTTGCTACAAGAAATTCTTCCTAGTGGTGACAAGGTACTCCAAGAAAATGATGATGAGAATAAAATGAATGTGAATTATGATTTTAGAGACTCCCATAGTAGGTTGAAGACTAACCACATTCCGAATATCAATATGAGGAAGTTTGATGGTAAGCATCTGATAACAAGGATACTACAGAAGGAGAAATTCTTGAATCTACATGATGTGTCGAACACACAAAAGGTATGAATTGAATCTTTACATTTAGAACAAAATCAATTTGTGTGGTATCGATTGTTTTGTTCTCATAAATGAATTGTCACATTGACATTTTTGTGGAAGATTTGGTAGCACATTATGAGGATACAAAGAGAAATACCTTCTTTAGCCAATTGATAAATCTCAAACAAAAGGGTTCAATGGCAAAGCACATTGAGGACTTCTAAAGATTGAATATCAAGGTAAATTATATTCCAAAGGCGCATAGGATTCATGCCTTCATAGGGACTTTAAAGGATAAAATCCAACATGAGGTTCACCTTTGGGAACATAATTCATTGGAGAAGACATTCAAGGTGGTAATAAAAGTTGAAAGAAAAATTATGGCAACAAGGAATTCTACCAATCACAAATATAACGATGGAAGTGTTGTTTCTACTAACGTTCCACAACCTACAAGGTTGACACCACAACAATTAGAGGAAAAAAGAGAAAAATTGCTTTGTTACAGTTGTGATAGAAAATACACTAAAGGTCATAAATGTGCTGAGAATAAATCATTTTACATATATTATGAATAGGAGGAAGAAAAAGAAAAGAAGCATCAAAAGAAGATTATATATAAAAAGAACCAACCCCAGAGAAAGAATAAATGAATCCGATGATATCTTGTAATGCATTGGCAGGAATTACCACTCCTCAAACTCTCAAGATAAAAGGATATATCAAGAAGAAAAAGGTAATAGTATTGATTTATTCAGATAGTACCCATAATTTTATTCATTGTAAGATATTCAATGAATTGAACTTCTTTCTATATCCATAACTAGAGTGTCAAGTGATGGTTACAAATGTAGGAACTATAAATTTCTCTACAAAGTGCCAGAATATCAAGCTAACCATGGGAGAATATGTATTTAATAGTCCAATTCTTTCCATTCCAATGGGTGGTGTTGATTTTGTACTAGGAATAAAATGGTTAAGATCTATGGGGATGATAGATTTTATTTTTCAAGAGCTTTTCTTGCAGTTTTTTTTGGAAAGGAAAGGAAATTGAGTTAAGGGGTATCATAGTGAAACCAGGGAAGATAATCATCTCTAATGGCATGATAAATATTTTTAAGAAATAATAATAGGGTATAATTGCACAATTATTCTCACTAGAGGTTCAAACAACGGAATTGTCTTATTCTCCAGATCTCCAAAAAGTCTTGGAAAATCATTCCAATGTGTTTGCCACTCCCAAAGGCCTCCCACCAATTCATGATTATGATCATGCTATTCACTTGATTCTAGGAATTTCTCCTCCAAACATCAGGCCCTACAAATATCCCTATTCCCAAAAGCATGAAATTAAACATATAGTTGCAAAAATGCTAGAGGCCAAAATAATTCAACCTAGTCAAAGTTCTTTCTCTGCTCCAGTAGTATTGGTGCACAAGAAGGATGGATCATGGTGTATGTGTCTGGATTATAGGGAGATCAATAATCTCACAATTAAAGATAAATTTCCCATTCCTATCATTGATGAATTTTTGGATGAATTACATGGAGAAATTTACTTCACCAAGCTAGATCTTCATTTAGGATATCATCAAATTAGAGTGAAGACTAAAGAATTTCCGAAATAAACATTCATAACACATGAAGGTCATTATGAATTTTTGGTCATGCCTTTTGGCCTTAGTAATGCACCTTCCACATTTTAAGGTCTGATGGATTCCATTTTCAAATCCTTCCTTTGAAAATTTGTGTTAGTATTTTTTGATGATATACTATTCGACAACAAGTATTGGAAGGATCATGTTCAACATGTTGACATCATGCTCAAATTATTGGAGGAGAAACATTTATATGCAAAAATGTCCAAATGTTTCTTTAGATTACAAGAGGTGGAATATTTGGGTCATATTGTATCACATGAGGGTGTTAACGTAGACCCTAACAAAGATAAAGCCATTAAGAAATAGAAAATCCCCACAACCCTAAAGCATCTTCGAGGATTTCTCGGGTTGATAGGGTATTATTACAATTTTATTAAGAATTATGGGATAATAATAGTGCCTCTAACAACATTAGTTAAGAAAGATGCATTTTCCTAGACTCCAGAAGAAACAAAGTCTTTTGAACATCTTAAAGAGCCAATGTGCTAAGCACCGGTCTTAGCTACACCATACTTCACAAAAACCTTAATTGTGGAATGTGATGCCTCAAGAAATGGAATTTTTCATGTTTTAATGCAAGAAGGATGAACCATTTCTTTTTAAAGTCATCCAATCAAGTGGAAGTCTTGACACAAACCTACTTATGAGAAGGAAATGGCGGAAACACTACACATTGCACTAAAGAAATAGTGACCTTACCTAATGGAAGGACACTTCAAGGTAAAAAAATATCATGATAGTCTTAAATACTTTTTGGAACAAAGATTATCTTCAGAAGAGTAGTAAAAATGGGTCACAAAGATGTTGGGTTATGACTTTGAAATCATATATAAAAAAGGGAAGAAAAATGTCGTTGCAAATGCACTCTTAAGAAAGGATGAGGATGTGGAAGCATTTCTCTATGCCATTTATAGTATCCAACCTAATTGGATAACTTATGCAAGGGCTGAATGGAAGAATGCCAAATGGGTGTGGATAGTCCTTCCAAAGTTGCAACAATATCCTAGTACATAAAATACATTTATTTGGAAAAAAGATTCATTATGGTATAAAGATCATTTATATATTTGTAAGAATTCCTAATTCAAACAAAAGATTCCTTTGGAATTGGACACCTCCCCCTTAGGAGGTCACTCAGAATTTTTAAAACTTACCATAAGGTCAAGAAGGATTTCTTCTGGGATGGCCTTAAATCTAGTATTCATATTTGTTTAGTAAAATGTTTGGTTTGCTAACAAAATAAAGTTGAGACAATTAAGACCTCGGGTCTATTACAACCTTTAGCCATTCCAATTCAGCATTGGGAGGAAGTCTCAATGGATTTTATCACAAGTTTATCCAATTCTAAAGGAACGAGTGTCATCATGGTGCTATTTTATATACTTACCAAGTATGCACACTTTTGGGCATTATCTCATCCATTTAAAGTCAATGAAGTTGCTACAATATTTATGGAAACAATTCAAAAGATACATGGAAACCCAAAGATTATTGTAAGTGATAGAGATCCCATTTTTACTGGAAATTTTTGGATGAAATTATTTTCTTGTCGTGATACTCAATTAGCTCATAGCTCATATTGTCATCCTCAATATGATGGGAAAATTGATATAGTGAACAAATGTTTGGAAGGATATATTCGTTGCTTTGTATCTAATAAACAAACAGAAAGGGTCAAGTGGTTACCTCTGGATGAATGGTGGCATAACACTTCCTTCCATACTACAGAAAAGATGTTACCATTTATGGCACTTTATGGATGTCATCCACTATCCATCACATCGTATTTAAGAGAAAATTATAAGGTTCAAGTAGTGGAAGATCACATCGAGAATCAACAACAATTTCTCCAACTCTCAAACAATGACCTCACTCTAGTGCAGAATTGAATGAAACAATAGGCAGATCAACATCGTAGTGAAAGAAGATTTGAAGTAGGTGACTCGGTATTTTTATGGCTACAACCATGTAAACAAATGTCCCTCAAGCAAGATGCAAAGGATCATAAATTATCACCCAATTACTATGGTCCTTACAAGGTGTTACAAAATATTGGTACTATGGCATACAAATTGGAGTTGTTTTCATCTTCTTGTAGGCATTATGATAGAGGTTTGGCACTATGATACAGGTGATGTCCTTGATGGAAACTCACTCAAATGACAGATCACTATTCAGGCTCTCATACTGAAAGAAAAAGAGATATACACAGGTTCCTCTTAACCAAGTCACGTATACCCGCGAGTTAGACAATCAAAAGGCGTGTATATGTATGCATACACTTTCATGCAAAGAAAAGCGTGTACATGTGAGAAAATTTATTTTTGGTCCATGATATTTAGTCCTTGGTATTTGGACCTATGGTTTTCGACCATGGTATCTCGTCTGAAGTGTTGAACCCATGTATTGGGTCCATGGTATTGATTCTCTATGGTTTTGGACCTTGGTATTGAGTAAGGCCATAAAACTATAAAAGGGGAAGGAGATCATTTGGCAAAGGATTCACTTAAGCATTGAATATATTATGAAGAGAAAGATCTAGAATTGGGTTATGGTGCATAGCTGGATCTGAACCAAGGAGGAACCAAGGAGGACAACAATAATGCTATCTAAGCAAGAATTACGAACACTAGTTATGGCACAGAAGACTGGGGCATCTAAGCTTCTCTCAGATAAGGAAAGCATGCAAATATCAGGCGGTTCGTGATCTCCCTGACATCATAATTCCAGACAATACAATATGCAAATCATGTCAGTTTGGCAAGCAAACCAGAACTAATTTCCCTGAGAAGGAAGGATCAGCTAGTATGCCACTTGAACTTGTCCATACTGATGTATATGGTCCATCCAAGAAAAGGTCACCTTGAGGAGAAGAATACTTCAAATTGTTCATTGACGATTTTTCCAGGATGTGTTGGATAGGACTTCTAAAGCATAAAGAAGAAGCTTTCGAAAAGATCAAGGCATTCAAAGGTTTGGTTGAAAATGAATCATATTGCATAATCAAATGCCTCAGGTCTAATCGAGGAGGGAAATTTACCTCAAATGAATTTTTCGATTTTTGTGAAGAACATGGAATAAGAAGGGAATTCTCTACTGCAAGGACTCCTCAGCAAAATGGAGTAGTGGAAAGGATGAACAAATGGTTCACAATGGCTGTGCTATGCTTGATGAGTCGGAACCCACAATTTGGGGGGAACTGCATTTGCTACCATTCTATTCTCAAGAAAAAATGCCTGGGTGAAAAACACCAGACTCCTCAAGACTTGTATGGTAAGACTCCTACGTAAAATACTTCAAAATTTTGGAAGCAATGTTACTCAAGGATAACGAAACTTGGAAGATTGACCTAGAGCAGATGAAGGCATTTTCCTTGGTTACTCTCCCCACAGCAAAGCATATAAGTGTTACAATAAAAGACTTGGAAAAATTGTTGAAAGTATTGATGTAGTGGTTGATGAAGAAGGAAACATTCCTAGGCAGGCAAAATCCGAAGATTTCGAAAATGATGATGACTATCCTTCAACATCAAATTAGACTTATGATGAAGAAGAAACCTATGAGGCACCAGAAGAATAGATAAGTGTAGAAGAAAAGACTCCATCCAGGTACGTTCATAAGAATCATCCAGAAACTCAAATTTTGGGGTAGAAAGAGGTGGGTGTACAAACAAGAAGAACTCTCTCAGAAGCTTCAAGCTATCTAGCATTGCTTTCCTCCACTGAACCACAAAATGTAAGTGAAGCATGCAAAGATGAATGATGGGTCAAGGCCATGAATGAAGAACTTGAGCAGATTGAAAAGAATAATACTTGGGAGTTGGTTCCTAGACCAAATGATAACAATGTCATAGGGACAAAATCGACATTCAAAAGCAAGCTGAATGAAAATGGAGATGTTATTAGAAACAAGGCTAGACTTGTTTGTAAAGGGTATGCTCAACAAGAAGGTATAGACTTTGAAGAAACTTTTGCACTGGTTGCAAGACTTGAAGCCATAATAATTTTCCTTGCTCTTTCTAGCTTTCAGAAGTTCAAAGTATTTCAAATGGATGTGAAATCTGCCTTTCTAAATGGAGACTTAGAAGAAGAAGTGTATATTGAGCAACCAGATGGATTCATCCTTGGAAATGATCCAAAAATTGTATGCAGACTTAAGAAGGCACTTTATGGTCTTAAACAGGCTCCAAGGGCTTGGTATTTTCGGTTGGACAAATATCTCCATCAACAAGGTTTTTCAAAAGGATCAACAAATACCAATCTATATATAAAAATTGATAATGATAAATTGCTAATACTTGTTGTGTATGTTGATGATATCATCTTTCGTAGCAATGAAGAAGCCATGTGTCAAAACTTTGTTTTGGTAATGCAGAAAGAATTTGAATGTCCCTGGTTGGTGAACTGACATATTTTCTTGGTTTACAAGTCTAGTAAAATAAAGACGGTATCTTTCTATCACAAACCAAGTACCTCAAGCAAATATTGAAGAAATATGGCATGGAAGATTCGAAACTAGTATGTACCCCTATGGTAATAGGATGCAGCCTCAACACAAATGACAATTCAGCAGCAATACATCAACCAACCTATAGATCCATGATTGGTAGTTTTCTCTATCTGACAGTTACCCAACCAGACATCATGCATATTGTAGGAATAGTTGGAAGATTCCAGGCAAATCCGAAAGAAGCACATCTTCAGGTAGTTAAAAGGATTTTCAAATATCTTCAAGGAACACAAGGCTATGGCTTATGGTATCCTAGAGATACATATATCACACTTCATGCATATACAGATGCAAACTGGGCAGGAAGCGTGGATGACAAAAAAAGCACTAGTGCTGGTGCATTCTTTATGGGTTCTAGATTAGCATCTTTGTTCAGCAAGAAAAAAAGTTCAATTGCTTTATCTACAGTTGAAGCAGAATATGTGGCTGCTGCATCTTGTTGCACACAACTCCTTTGGATGATGCAAAATTTGCAAGATTTCCAAATCACTTGTACTCCACCTATCTCCATTTTATGTGATAATACAAGTGCAATTAGTATTTCAAAGAATCTTGTTATGCATTCAAAGACCAAGAACATACCTATCAAATATCATTTTCTCCGAGAACAAGTGCTTGAACGAAAGGTCAAATTGGAGTATGTTCCCTCCAAGGAACACGTTGCTGATATACTCACCAAACCACTGCCCAGGGAGACATTTGAATACCTCAGACAGAAGCTAGGAGTAGTTGATGCATCATCTTGCTGTTGGAACTTGTTTATTTCAGAGAAAAGTGGTTGTACGCGAGTTTCATGAGGAGGATCCACGTACATACGCCAGTTTATGTGGATACAATCGCGTATATGTTGGTTTGAAGTCAAACAGTGGGCTAGGCTCAGGATGAAAAGAGTCTGATATGGGTCTGACAGAGACCATCTCGCACAGGTTCAGGGGGAGCATATCTTCTTCTAATAATGCATTGTTGGCATTATCTTAGAAGATCTTTGTTCACTTTCACAGTTGTTTTTTATTTCATGTGGAACAAGTGCAGAGGGAGAGCATGGTTGCTGGTCTGAATGATTATTGACAGATGTTGTTGATGATAGTTTTTGATAACTATCATAGTCTTGTTTTAGATATTTCATCTCTATGTCATGTATTTCTTCTCTTATCAAGGTCATGTAACTTCCTACTTTGGTTTCCCCACTATGCCTGGGATGGATGATGTAATGTTCTTGTTTTATCTTGTGTAAACTTTTGGTGTATCCCCACTTGGTTGGGAGATGGATGTATGTATGAGTCTTTGGTGGTAGGAAGGTCATTTATGATGTATAAAGTTATGTATCTTCTTGTAAAACATCTTCTCGCAGACCTTGCTACAGTCAGGGGGAGCATGGACGACATAGCAGAGCAGAGATTTTAGCATGAATTCAGGGGGAGAATAACTCTTTGCACTTGATCACAAAGGGGGAGAATGACTTTGAGTGACTTGGGGTTGCCATCAAGTCCAAAGGCAGAGATTGTTGGCATTATGACAGAGGTTTGGCGCTATGACACAAGTGTTGTCCTTGATGGCAACTCACTCAAATGATAGATCATTATTCAGGTTCTCGAACTAAAAGAAAAAGAGATATACGTAGGTTCCTCTTAACCAAGTCACGTATACACGCGAATTAGACGATCAAAAGGCATGTATACGTATGCACACATTTTCATGCAAAGAAAAGAGTGTACATGTGGGAAAAATTATTTTTGGTCCATGATATTTATTCCTTGGTATTTGGACCTATGGTTTTGGACCATGGTATCTCGTCTGAAGTGTTGAAGCCAGGTATTGGGTCCATGGTATTGATTCTCTATGGTTTTGGACCTTGGTATTGAGTAAGGCCTAAGACTATAAAAGGGGATGGAGATGATTTGGCAAAGGATTCACTTAAGCATGAAATATCTTATCAAGAGCAAGATCTAGAATTGGGTTATGGTGCATAGGTGGATCTGAACCAAGGAGGAACCTGAGCACTAGAAGAAGTATAAGTTCTATTGATGGGTCAAGATCTTAAGGCTTGAACAGTAGTATCTTTGTGTGATTTTGATCTACTATATTTGGCGCATAACTTGATCTATAAATCTGATAATCTAGGTATAACTGATGTCTGAATATTTGAAAAGGGAAAATTGTCTTTTATAGATCTGTACGTAGGTTCGGCAAAGTAGAGGCACGTATACACGTTGGTACTGTAATTCAAAGAAGCGTATACGCTAGTTTGCCTTAATACAGATGCGTATGCATGTAGGTTCCTCAGATTGAAGTAGCATACGTCTCATGAAATATGTTTTAGCTAATTTTGTTTATTGCTGCAGTGTTCTGGGTTGGTTTCTGGTTACTGTTAATGTATTCTGGTTACAACATTCAGAGAAGTAATTGTTTTGATTCAATTTTGATATAAGCAAAGGAGATTGGTTGATACAGATATACTTGATGTTTGATTCATGTTATTCATGGATCCAGTCTGAAAATTTATGAAACGTGGTCCTTGGAAGAAGAGAAGGTTGTAGCCTTTTGTAGGTCAGCACCTACATACTAGTACCTCAGCTAGTACAAGAGCTAAGGGGGTTGTAGCTCCCTTCCAAGAGAAGCTGGAGAATGAGAGAAGGTTGTAGCCTTCTGCAGGTAGCACCCTATGTACCGGTATAAGACTGCACCAGTACAAATACATTGTAAAAAGAAGTTTCTAATTAAAAGAAGATAGAGACGAATTGCAGCAGGTGGTTTTCACCCACATTGAGTTTCCACCTTATATCTTGTGTTCTTATGTGTGACTACCTGTTCTATTTTACTATTCCTGGTTACTGTTTATATGGTTTGATGCACAGATTAATGATCAACATCTGAAGAATAATTTAAATTACAAGTCTGTTGTTTATACGCTAGTTTCCTTAACTGCAATTGCGTACACACGCGATTTTTACTAACTGAAGTAGCATATACAAATCTGATTGTGAAATGAAAAATAATTGACTTGATAATACTAATTCACCCCCCCTCTCAGTATTATTTTCAACACTTCTTGAGTGCACCCAATTTTCCATGTTTGATGCCTGAATAAGGTTATCGATGACAAGATCTCGGTTCAAATATTATTGCCACAACTTAACGAAGAAGGAAAATACATATTAGAGCCTGAAGCAGTCACAGAAACAAGAACACAACAATTACAAAATCGGTCAATTTCAGAGTATCTCATTAAGTGGAAGAACTTACCCGTTGAATATTCCACATTGATAATTGTTGGCTTAGTGGGGCTTGACCCAGGTTCGGAAGTGATTTAGCCAAGCAATCCCAGTACTACTGGCCCTTTCAGCAATAGTCCGTGGAGCGCGCATTGAGGCCTCACCTGAAGTAGTATGGGAGGGTTCTAGAACTTGGTTTATGCACCCTGGGGATGTTGGATATGAGGTGATTGGTCTGACCTTCGCACTTATTGTGCTACGCGCACCTATGGGCAACCCGCGACCTCTGATATTGTCTTCGCGCAGGTCTAGCCACAGCACGACTCATGTTATTTACCCAAACTCTTCCTTAATTAGTCGGTGTTAGCTGATTACTTAGATTAAATTCACATGTAATCATTCATACGAGTATTCATCAAGCACGCATGGTAAATAAACAGAGTAAAATCAATGAATAACATCAACAAAAATATCCCAAGACAGATGCATAGTATAAACTTCTCTTTATTATCTTTCAATCACAAGTACAGACCCGAATCCGCCATGCGCACTCAGCTACAGTGTTCTTCACTTAGTTGTGGACTCTACTAGGCCTCTGCACACTCAGCTGCAGAGCCTCTTCCTACTACTTCGACCTAGTACACTCAAATTCCACTCTGGGTTCTAACCATGCCTTTGTTATTCTATCTATTCTCTATTATGCTCCAAAAAAATGTCTTTACACTTAAAGCCTCGCTCTATTTATACAATCCCATGGTCCATGCACCATGGGTAGGTCGACACATCTTTACATTAAATTACAATTCTTAGGGCGGACAACCCTATGACTCAATTATACACTTCGCGCTCTGCACTTCGTAGAGTCTTACAATACAATTAACCAAAACTTTGGCTTTGAGCCCCAAAACATGTTGTGAGGGATCCCATGCCCAATAGCCCCCAACACAATCATCGTGACTCGTCTCAAGTCACTCTGCTGGTGCAACGATCTTGGCACGGAGCCCCTCCAACTATGCATGTGTTGTGTGAAGGTCCATAGCGCACTGTTCTGCCGTCTGCTAGATCTGCTCTACTCTTTTTGCTAAATGCTTCCTTTCAGGGAAAATCCCAATCTTAAAGCATTCATCACCTTCATTTGTGTGAGCTTTTGTTCGATATCGGTAGTTATGTGGAAAGCCTCATCAACCCAAGGTTGGACGTGCGCTTTAAGTACTACCTCTTTCTGTCGTGCGGCATCCACCTATTCCTTCAATGCCTTCACCTGTTATAGCTTTGCCAGCGGCTGGGTCAAAACAACTGTCTGTGCCATTCCACGCACACTGTCATACTATTCTTGAAGATCCCGCGCCTTTGTTTCCAGGCACTATATGGTGGGGTCCTCCTGTAAGGAAGTGAGGACCTTGAAGGATTCTTCCAAATAGTCATACAAGTTTGCATTGCCTATCCTATTTCCTCCAACCCTTTTTGGGTGGCGTGAGCGCATTGTTCCCTAACTTCCAGGGGTGTGGATGACTGCGCCTTTAATCGCAATTCAACAATCTGAAGGTTGAGGTCCAGTTGTATCCTCATTGCTTCCTCCTTTGCCTCACGGAATCCACCAGCCAATCTGTGAGTTCGCACTCCAATTGGTAGGTCTATCACAAATTCTAACTCTAGAGAGCGGTGACATGCTTCCTCTACTATCAATTCTAGCTATTGATTCTACACCAATGCCTCATCACGTTGTAGACTAAGTTTCTCAATGTTGATTCGCTGTTTGTTGAGAATTTGTATCGCACGTCCTTCCCTAGTGCAGAGTTCTGTTGGCGCTCCATCTTGTAGCTGGTATAATATATCCCACGGAAGGGCAACTAAGTTTAGGCCAAGTCCCTTGATCTGGCCCATCATGACTCTGTCCTCCATGCTGTCCACTATTAGTGCTCCTACTGGCAGTGCGACAGTGTTAGCCATTTTTGCCTGCAGCAACTGCTCCATTTCCAATGTAGCTACGACATCGTAGGCAGCTATTGTTCCCTCCAGTGGGGGCCACACCTGAAGTTGCTTTAGCTGCGCCCTAAGGGCCCCCAACACATTCTGCTACTCCATCATCGCTTCCTGGAGCACTTCCTTAGTGACCTCACAAACTATGTCACCAATGTTGTAGAGGTCACCCTCTGTCAGTGTAATATGTTCACTGTCTAGTTTGGAAGCCTTGGTCTTCTTCCGTGGGCCTTTTCATTCCATACCGTGCGGCCATTTCAGTTGCGCAAATGTCGTGCTTGGGTCTGCGCCTTCCATTGTGTCCTCTGTTCCCTATCACGTGGTCAAGTCTGAGCCCCCTTCTCCCCGTGTCATGTCAGCCCCTGTTGCCTGTGTTGTTTCTGCTTATTTGCTTCCCTTGGTATGCTCTGTAGTAGCCTTTGCTGCCTCATGAAAAGTCCTTATCTCCTCGGCCAACTACTCATTGCGCTTCCACTGAGCCAGCAGCTTAGTGGCATCCTTCTATTTTTGTACCGCTATCTTGTCACGCGCTACCAGATTTGGGGCCTGCCACTCGAGTGGCCATGAATCGAGCATAGTGAAAATGGCATCATCAATCATGATGAATGACAGTTTGGTCCAGTTCTACACCAGATCCTTACGCACCTTAATGAACACATTTTGCATATCTGCCTTGAAGTCTGCAAAGCTCCCCAGACTGTCATACATTGTGGGGGATAGGCGCAGCCTCTTGTTGATCCACATCTGGATGCTTGCCTCCATGAGAACCCAGAATATCTTGGTCTCGCAGATCCTTGTGGCATCGTTCACCGCTCAGAGCGACACATACTTTGCCGCCTCTGGCAAGTCCTATTCAAGACGAGGGAACTAACTATCCTCAGATAGTTCCCCTGACACGAGTACAATGGACAAGAGCAACCACGCGTAGTGGAAGGTCTTGTCCTACTCCTGGACTTCCTTGTAGTTGGTGAGGAATTCTTCACAGAGGAAGGTGGCCCAGTTGAATTGGACCCCCTTCACGCATTGTTTGACTAGCACGATGACCATCGTCGGTAACTCATTGTTGTGAAATTTTCTCATAACCTTCCTAGCCGGTAGCTTGGTGGCTACACGCACCCCTTTGCTTGGAATGCTACTAATTATGTAGCATCTCTACTTCTTTTCCAACTTTTATTTCTTCTTCATGGCCTTTGCGAGCACCAAATCTTCGCTTTTTCCAGCTATTTCCATGGGGTCCCTTCCTTTACGGGGAAGCCAAGAAATCCTGTGAATAAGCCCTACCATGATGGGAATGGGCTCCTCCAGCTATAGGTACCCATCATGTACCAGGAAAAGCAGCTGCCTGATGACAAAGATCGTAATCAGTGTGCGGTGAAAATGCGAAATCCATAGTAGGTGGAGTAGCCCGACCTTCTCCAGACTACGTAGCCATTTCTGCGGTTCTAGCGTTGTAATGGACCCCTCCTTGCTTTGTGTCATGAGGTTCTCAATCTGTAAATGTGGGAACCTTTCGCCATCCGCGAGGTCCCAATATTCAAATTTCATCGTGGGCACATGACCTAGGACTGAGCCTGTTAGACTCCGTCTCATGTCAGAGATTGATTCTTCTTCAAAACCCTGTTTTGAAGAAGAAATCATTAATATGTTGCTTTTTTAAATTATGTAATTGTTCTTTAGCTCTTCAAAAGGCAGCAGTGTTTTCAAGCTCCTACCTCTGCAAAAGCACATAGAAAACAAATTCAGCATGAGGCTTATGAATAAACGACAGCGCTTTCAATCGGAATGCAAGTCTTTTTGGTTTTTTCATTTTCCTCCACTTCCAGAGCTAGAAAGTTTATATGATTTCCATACAAGATCTTATGGAACTGCAGCTACGAAAATACAGAGAAATCCTTCCTTTTCTATGATAGAAGTTAGAGATATTCTTCATTTTCAAAATATACTTGGAAACAAAAATGTCATTCAGGATAAAGATGAATTGGCTACGGCAAATCATGATTGGATGAGGAAATATAAGGGTTCAAGCCAATTCCTACTTCGTCCTAGGAACACTGAAAAAGTCTCACAGATCCTGAATTATTGTAATTCAAGATGTCTAGCAGTTGTTCCACAAGGTGGTAATACTGGCCTCGTGGGTGGGAGTGTCCTTGTTTTTAATGAGGTGATTGTTAATCTGGGGTTGATGAACAGCATAATTTCCTGTGATAAGGTTAGTGGCATCTTGGTTTGTGAAGCTGGTTGCGTCCTGGAGAATCTTGGCACATTTTAGCTGATCAGGGGTATATGATGCCCATTGATCTCGGTGCAAAAGGTAGCTGTCAAATTGGTGGAAATATTTCCGCAAATGCAGGGGGCATATGTTTTTTTCGATATGGGTTTCTTCGTGAAAATGTTCTAGGGCTCGAAGTTGTTCTTGCAAATGGCACTGTGGTTGATATGCTTGGAACCTTGAGAAAAGACAATACGGGATATGATTTGAAGCAGTTATTCATTGGAAGTGAAGGCACCCTTGGCATAGTCACAAAGGTTTCAATTCTTGTACCACCAAGGCTTTCATCAATAAATCTTGCCTTTCTTGCATGTGGAGATTACTTGAGCTGCAAGAGACTTCTCTCTGTAGCTAAAAGGAAATTGGGAGAGATTATCTCAGCATTCGAATTTTTAGATCTTGCTTCTTTGGACATGGCTTTGAATCACTTGGAAGGTGTCAGGAACCCTTTACCTTCTTCAAAGAGGAAATTCTATGTTTTGATTGAGACTACTGGTAGCAACCAGTTGCATGACAAAGCAAAGTTGGATGCCTTTCTGGAGAATTGTCTGGAAAATAGTCTCATTGTTGATGGTAATCAGATTGCTGCATTTTGGTGAATACGTGAGGGTATTACAGAGGCACTAGGGAGATCAGGTGTTGTTTACCAATATGATTTAATATTCAACACCTATATGAACTTGTTGATGAAACGCGCACGAAGGCATGGTGTGTTTGACACAGCATTCAATTGGTTATGCTCAACTTTGCTCAACTTTTAGAGTCAGTGGCGAGGGCATTCTATAGGATGGGTGCAATTTTCACCCAGCTTTCGACCCCTGGTTTTCCTCACCACTTGGAGATGACACTATTATCCTCATACTGAGACACTTCTAGCCACTCCTTGAACGTATATTAAGTTCTGATCATATGCAAAATGTTTGTTTGTCAACTGCTGTTTGTAAAGCCCTGTCACAAGCTATTCAAGCCTCAGGTCGGAACTTCTCAGCACTGTTACACCGATTTTGTGTTCACTTTCAAGTGAATGCCACTCTTTCAGAAAACAATTTAGTGGCCTGCTGTGGATTTAGATGTGGATCAGGGTGTAATGGTTGTTTTCCATTATCTGCATGGCGTTATTTCAGTCGAAGGGGTGTAGTAATTGATGAGTGTTATCCCTACTTTGACAATGATGGTTGTAATCACCCTGGTTGCGAGCCTTCATACCCAACACGTCGGTGTGTCAAGCACTACAAGGATAATCAAAATTGATCACACTCCAAGCACTACAGTTCAAATGCATACAGAATCAAATCAGATCCATACAATATAATGTATGAGGTTTTCACTAATGGTCCGATAGAGGTCTCATTTTCCGTTTATGAGAACTTTGCCCATTATGAAACTGGTGTGTACAAGCATGCCCTGGCTCGTTATTTAAGAAGACATGCTGTCAAGGTAATTGGGTGCATATAACTATGATAGTGTTTATGGAAAGAGGGCTCTTCATATGATGTATAAAGCTATCATTGAACAGAGCGATCAACCTGTTTTACCCCTGAAATCTTGATTGGAGAGCGATCATTCGGGATCCATGTCAGCTTTTGTTTGTGGATGTTGGAAGCGTTACCCTGGAGTATTATGGCCTGTTTCTATACAATGTCCAGATCCAAATTTCTCCAATCCTGAATATCGATGGAGGATGTTTCAAAGGCTACTTGTGAAAGCAATTATTGGAAATATTTATCTCGGAGGAAAGATATTTTTACAGTCAGATGTAAAAGAGGTAGCATTGCGCATGAAGAATCAGTTTCTTCAATATGGCGAAAGGAAAAGTTATAATGAGCAACACCCACCAGATGACATCAATGCAGCTCTAAAGAATGACTTGCAGCTTCATCCTTATTCGAAGTCCCCTGTCAAATGTTACAGTGGAGGTCTCAGTATGGGATTTGGAAGGGACCTGTCTATACCACAAAATCAACAAAAATATATCAGTGCCATCAAAAATAACACTTCCAGTGTTTGAAATGCAATATCAAAAATCACATAATGCAAAGCCGACAACTGAGACAACAGAGGGATTGCGTTCAAGGGTGTCAAGCCCTTTTTCCAGGAAGAACAAAAACATTCAAATGACAGAGATGAAAGAGGTTGGGGACATCAGGAAAGAGCAGTCTTTGCCGTTCAACAAAAGCCGCAAATGCCTGGACGCGTGGATTCATGTGCTCGACAGATATGCCCATTATTATCGGATAAGAAAGATTGTAGGGGGGTCGATTTCCATCCGATATATGTGGTGGATTCATTCCAGATTATCAAAATCTTCTCCTAATTTTGGTAAATGGCCAACGCATTTCCAGATTTGGGGCGCAGTTTGCAAAGTGGCATTCATAGGTTCGTTTGCGTGTCAAAAACTTGGATTCGAATCAGGGTAACCTGCTTATTCTCCATGTATGTGGCTCTATGTTATTTACGCTCCCATGAATGTCATTCTCAACGGTGGTGATCCAAACTACGTGGCTCTTTTATCATCAGGTTTTCCTATTTTTCCTGATGGCATACAGTCAATTTTGGGTAGCAATAATGACAAAATCTCCAGTGGCTCGTTGATTGACTGTGGCTTTCCCAGATTTTAGTTGACTCTGTGCCAACAGCAAAGCTATCTTTAGGGTCGGTTGCAACTTTCCACAACCTCCTATCCTGTACAGTGAAAACACTTGATCGAACAAGGCACCTCTTGGAGCAGATGGAGGATTCTATTCTATTTTTATGGCTTTAGTTGAAACAGCGCCCCTGTTTTGGGGATTGATCTGTTGTTTTCTGTTTTTTAGTTGATTTAATGTATAAAAATAATTTTTTTGGAGGGGGAGATGGAGAGTAGTGAGGAGAGAGTTTTCTGAGTGCTGGGAGCTGCTGGAGCGTAGCAGAGCTTTCTTGTACAATCTTTGACAGAGAATTTAATGGAATTTCACAGCTCTGTTTGCTGAGATTCATGTGGTATGTTGATTTAGCATAGGTTTTCCCTTTGTCTCATATGTAAACTGTTAAACTGTCATGTTTCATTCACCTCATGATCATATCTAATGGAGCAAATGAAGTGTTTAAGTAGGAATTCATAGTATTGTATGCTCCTCCTATAAATTTGCTCATATTCAATGTTTTCTCCTGTTTAAGGAGGATTCAAAGTATTATTTGCCCTCCTTAGCTCCTCACCAGTCTTGCCATCCCATATTAAATCTAGATTTGGTGTTAAATTGATTGCCTACCTTGCCTCAGTTAATAATCTGTGTAGTCATTTTATTTCTCTGTTCAAGCTGAGATTTTGCCCATGCAGCCTAGAAAAGTTCCGTCATTTAATTAAAAACCCCAAGCAAACCTTCCTATATCAATTTACTAGCCTAATATCTTTGATCCTAATTGGTCAGCTTATTATATTGAAAGATCTACCGAATCTGACCCGAGAGAGCCTTCTCATACCTCGTAGGGCTAGCTACGAAGTGAAATGGTTTGATGTAGCCTTGAGAGTTTGTCTATCTCAGCCTAGGTGAATTCCAAGCGCTAACATATTGGCAACCATACTGGGGAGAACAAACTTATCGTTTGCTCATTGACGTGTTA
>APFE030980878.1:0-14589 GCA_000404065.3 Pinus taeda
TTTTTGTTTCCTTAATACAAATAAGTCCATTATTCTCAATGATTTGTTGTTAATGAATTATTTCATGTACTCCTTGGTCTATGCGATGAATATGCTTTGTTTTATGAATTATTCAGGTGTTATGTAATCGTTTGCTTTGTTAGTGTATGCAGGTCTTAAAGTGAAGGAGGAGCTCATCTGGATCAGCAAGGCTGGACTGCTACAACAAGCGTTGGATCTAAGGTAAGATCGGAAAACACTTGGTTTCTCATAGAATAATCTATGTTTAGAGAAGGATTGCTCTTGTTTGGTTTGTTTGTCACTAGAGAGTCTTAGACTCCTAGGGAGGTTAGGTTTGTCTGCAAAAATAACTCTTTCTGCATGACAACAAGCTTGATGAGTGACCCCTGCAGAATCGAAGTGACCGAGTTTTAAGGTGTTGAATCCATATATAATTTTCCAAAATTAGAGCACCAAAAAATCTAAAAAATCACACTAAACACAACTTTTTTAACATTAAGCATATACAACCCACTCATTTAATACACATTAACATACTACCAACTACCAACTTAGTTTGAAGCATACAAGAGAAGCAAACAGACATACATACACTAGTGGTTGAGATTAGTTTTGGAAGTTTTTTATTTTATTTTATTATTTATGTTTTCAATTATATAGAGGATGATAAGTGAGTGTTTTGATATTAGGGTTTAGGGTTTATGTATTATTTTAGAGATTGAAAATAGTTTTGGAAGTCTTGATTTTATTATTTATGTTTTTAATTATATAGAGGATGATAAGCGAGTGTTTTCATTAATCGCATGAAAAACATAGATTAACTAATTTTTTATATTAGGGTTTAGGGTTTATGCATTATTTTAGTGGTTGAGATTAGTTTTGGAAGTGTTGATTTTATTATTAATAATAGATGGTAACTTTAATATAACTATTAAATTGATACACAAAAAAGATTTTCTAACTGAGTATAAATTTGTCTCTATCTTAGTTTGAGCTCAATACAAGGATACCAAGATTCAAACCCTCTTTCCATTAAGTCTCATGGAGTTTTGATTGTCAATCTAGTTGGCCTCTACTTGGAATTCACTATGGTAATCAAGTTGTTGGTCGATCTTATTGTCACTTTACTTGCTCTATGTTTGTTGAACCTAGTTGGTTTCCAAGAGTTGGATGTTGACTCAATAGGTATTTCTTGTCTCACTCATAATGGAATTGCTAGTTATTATTTGCAAAAGTGTGTATTGGATGCTCAGATAGTGAGTTACAAAGCTCAAAACTTGGTCTTCTCTCTATTATTGGTGTCTAGTCACAAGATTTGTTACTATATGTTTCAACTATATGGGAATTGGTTTTTCCTTGAGCTATATGTTGACTTTCATTGAATTTTTTTAGGTTCATATCTATGGGCTTGTTACATTGATAAGTGCACGGTTTCTCTTTAGCCTTTTTGGGGTGTTCTATCCATCATGGATCATCATGATTTGCAAGATCTAAGGAGGATTCTCATGCCACATGAAGAAAAGATTCATGGAAACATGACAACCCTCTCTCACTACTAAATTTCATGATCATGAACATCAATGTATCTCACAAATTATAGTTGTTATGAATATTTTGGTTTAGATCAAACATCAACTTGTCAATCTCAAGCTTGAGTGGAATATGATAAAAGAGCTAATGGAAAATTTTCATAAAGATGCTCAGTTGGGGGCTTCTAATCAAAGATTATCCAATCAAGGACAATTGAGGAGGAGAATACAATGCATCAACTTCTTCAAGACATGGAATTTAGAGAGAAATAATGAGTTCCTAGTAACATGGGGCTATAAGAGGCCACGAGTCATTATATTTTTTGATAGCTTATGTTTGATAAGGTTAGCAGTATCTTATGCGTCTTTTATAAAATATATTGTAGCAATAAGAACTCGGAAATTTTGCCAAGAGATATATGTAAACTCTATATTTTATTTTGTATCTACGCAAATAACTTGAAACTCGAGCATATTGTGTATGTTTTCATAATGTTGTTAACTATGATGCAACCATTTTGATAATATAAAAGTACTCGGTTTTTGCTTATATATGTATGTGTGTGTCAATTCGATTTATCCTAGGTGGTTACAATGGATTTGAGTCTTTTTGTTGAATGGCCTTGAGCCTTGAAAAATATCTTATCCTTGTCTATGGGCTAGAGGGTGGGGTGTTTGGTTACGTGGAACTCTCTCTCTCTCTCTCTCTCATAGGCAACCCCTAAATAAAAAAAAATACATGCCCACCATGGGCTTCTTGCTTGACATCTACTAGAAACTTGAGATCCTAGTCCATATGTCACATTTCAAATGCCCAAAAGCTTGTTTGAATATTTTTCTTTTTTTTTTGCAAAATATAGGGTAGACCCAATTGGCATCCTTGGATGTGATACTAGAAATCGAGAAGTCTTAGAAAGGTTTGTGACCAATTAGTAAAGCATGCTAAATTTAGCTTCAACCTTCTCAATTATTTTCTTGTCATGTCATGATCTCAAATAACTCCACGTGAACATAATTTTGAGTTTCATTATAACCAAACACTTTATTCAATAGATGAGACATGACTACCTCATTGTCTACCAAAAGCCACTATTACCTCCTTAAAGCTCGATATAGGTTGAAAGCTTCAAATGAAAAGCAACAACCAGGGTGGCTAAGCTTTTTCATGTTCTAGTTCTTCCAACCTTTGTTGAGAAATAAACTTGAAGTAACATTGGTCCAAATATGTGAACGACCTCTGCTTATCCAAACCTAAACCCAAAAAAAAAAAAAAAAAAAAAAAACCAACAACCTAGGGAAGAGCCCAAGTCCAACAGAAATCATAACTCAAAACCACATAATCCTTAGTCCTCCCTGAGCCCAACAAAACAAGCTAGACTAAATCCAGGGCAAAAATAAGATAGATAAAATTCCAGAAAATTCCCACCCTTGATTGCTAATTTAAGTCCAAACCAAATATGAACATATTCCTTCACTACGAATAAAGTGTGTGAAGGTACCTACAAATTTAGGGTTGTTAGTATCCATCTCTTCAATTTCAATACACTTTACCACCTATCTTACCTCAACCCCTTCAGCATGATCTTGAACTATGGTTGTTAATAATTGATCTATGAGATATGGGATAAGGTCATTATTTCGTCTTTTGTCATTAAGATTCCCGCATCCAAATGAGTAGCTTAATTGGATAGGAGATATGTGTGGCAATTTTGATCCCTCAAAATATAGATGAAGTTTATTGACTCGAACCTCCTTGTTTCCTTTCGTATTATAAGAGTAAGCCTTACCGATTCATAGTCCTTCGTTGTGGCAGAGTAATGCACATGTCCAATGATAATTGGTGTATTCTATAACCAAGAGGCTCTTGATCCTCCTTGAGTCAAGAGTTTTAAGTCCTTGAAAGATAGTTAACGCCTTGGCTTGATTGTTAGTTGCTTCTCCTAACTCTCACTTGAAACTTGTTTCATGTTTTCCTTTGGGATCAAAGATGAACCCCTAAAACTATCAACCTTTTTTAATTAGTTTTATATATTATCATTGTTTATCTATTTATATTGAACTTATATTATTTCAATAAGAGAAGGCACTTTCAACGCATTTTATAATATCACTATTTATTTATATTTTACTTTTGAAAAAAATATAGTCACAAAAAGTAGAGTATAAACACATTGATTGAGAAAGGAGATTTTAAACTTTCCATTTTATTATGTAAGAACAAATCTCTCTCCCTCTCTCTCTCTCTCGCTCTCTCTCTCTCTATATTATATATATATCTTAATCTTATTATTATTATTATTATTTTAACTGAAGAAATAAAATAATTATATTAGAAAATGTGTTGATATTGAATCACATAAATTTACAATACAAAAATTGGTCAAAGCCTTCCACTTAAAACTAGAGAATGCTTCTAACCAACTATTGTAGGCTAACCTATTTTATATCTACTACCTCCTAGATGATAAATATATGTTCTAGAGAATACTTCTAACCAAATATTGTAGCCTAACCCATTTTATATCTACTACTTCCTAGATGATAAGTATATGTCCTTGCATATAATTGCACATTGTTGTAGTAGTAAAAGAATTGATAATACATTACTTATCTTGAAAAGAAAACTGAAAAAGTATGGTAGGAGTGCCAAATTCTACTTTATTTTTCTTGTTGCCTCCCCCGCACCCTCATCCAAATTTGACATCTCACAACTTCTTACATGGCTTCATTATTAACCTCAACAAAGATAATGTGAGAGGATCCATTAGCCACATGATCTAAAGGAGGAGTGTCAATGCCTTATGGTCAAATGCCATATATTTTGACACCCTATCAACTTTAGTTCTAAAAAAGCATAGTAATTCCTTCAATTGTATTACTTCGTTGTTGTAAGTGCATGAGAACCTTGAAGTTCACCACACCTAAATACTTTTCCCTATGATTAATAACCCATCTCTCATTCCAATCTTCCTTCCAACATTTTAATTTGAGTGCCATGATTATGCCTACATGCTAGACTTCTTCTAATTCTTGTCCACGCTTCTTAACCTCTTTATTTACCATCACTAGGTCAAAAAGCATGTAATAATGATTTGCATAATGGCAATGGGCCCTTGTATTTCAACTACCATAGAGCAGGTGGGTAGAACTTCCAGCTTGGATAAAGCATATGCAAGGCTACCAAGAGCCACACATAGCGTAATGAGTGGTACTTTCTAGAGTGAAACTAATCCATGTGCATGAATATATGTAGGTCGATGGGTACTTGTGAATCCTTGTATCATGATATTGAAGTTATGGCATGTGGGATTTAATTCCCTTGCTCGTTCCTCACATCAACATTCACACCCATCAATCATGGGATGCCTTTACATATGTTTAATTATTGTCATGGAATGGATTTGTAAATGGCTAACCCCACTTCAATGTCTAAACTACCTTCTTCCATAAGGAAACAAAAGTTGGCTTGGTTTTTCACTTCTTTATTTTGTGCCCTTATGATCCATAAACTACCATGGATCCAATTCGAATCATATCTCCCCATTTTGGGAGGTTTTTGGTACCCAAATTCTTTTACTGAATGACTTGAGGATTTTTTTCCTCTATCTTATCTCTGGAGTATCATTTAGCCTTACCTACGAGTTGTCCTTTCAACCAAATCTGTCAAAGGTCATCTTGCCTTTTTATTGTAGTTTTGGAACTCTTTTGGAAAATTGTGTCCTTTATCAACTCTCCCCAAGCATCTAGTGTTAAATCCTCTATAAAAGGTAAAACTTGTTCCTCTTCTTGATCCATCATGGAAGGCTCATAGAGCTTCAATTTTGTCACATTCACCATTGAGTAAATGTGCATGTATGGGGGTAGATTAAGTCTATAGGCATTATCTTCCACCTCTTTTAGTATCTTGAAAGGACGATATTGTAGAGCTTGATTTTCTTACCAAGACCTTGTAGCCTCTCCTTGTTCAATTGTAACCATACTTTGTCTCCTACCTTGAATAACTTCTTTACTCTATGTTGGTCATCCCTGGTCTTATACATTTCCTATGACTTCTTCGGTGTCTCCTATACTTGTAGATGGATCTACTTGATCTTGTCAACAAAATTCTATGCCCTTAAGGAATCCCTTGTGATATATTCCCTCACTCTTACTTACTAATCATATGTGATATCCAAAGGTGAAGGTGGAAAAGATTAAAAGAAAGTTTTAAATCTGGACTTACTAGAAGAAGTGTGGATTGCTTTGTCATAGGAGTGTTGTATATATTCCATATTTTCATCTCAATTATTTGGATTCTTCTGATTATAACCCCTCAAAAGTTGCACCAAAGTCCTATTAACTACTTCTATTTGCTCAACTATTTTTGAATGGAATGTTATGGACCTTTGTAGGTTTTAACCCTGTACAAAAATTACCTGCAAATGAATTCTTCAAACAAAAAAATAAACAATGGCGAGAACAAAAAAATAAATATACGCAGAGATTGTCCCCTAGATCCCAAAATCAGGACTACCAGATTGATTTTCATTATATTCCTTTCAATGTTACAAAACATATATATACATGTCGAAGCATTCATAAACCCCAATCCATTAACCTTGGATTAGAACATAACCATAGTTCCCTTGACTAGATCTACAAAATACCATGGGGAGAAAACCATCATGCCCAAAACCATGTGAAAAACTCATGCACAAAACCATGGGTAGGTTTGTCCACCATCTTTTGGTCTACCCTCGTACTTGGGTCCAACCAACTATTATTGGGTCCGCATAAAAAAAAATCTCAAGGCACTGCCTCCGACCCCGTGTCGGGGTGCTACCGCCCCCTACAAACCCATCAACATACCCAACAAACTCTTCAACTTTCTGTCCATATTCTCCCACAACGTAGCCCAAAATACATTAAGAAATCCTTTGTCCCTATTCGAAACAATGTTCATTCATATCACAAAATTCTCCCAGACTTATCCAAAGAATAAGTTTGTTGCTTCTTGCTCATTGATGGTAATTTTACATGGCATGAGAATGCACATTTTTCTAAACATGTCAACTACTATGAACGAGCAGTTATGTCCCTTCCTTGTGGTTGGTAGACTTCCCATGAAGTCCATGGAAAAACATTTAGAAATCTAGGGCATCATATTTGGTGCTTTCTCTTCTTATGATAACTACTTGTGAATGCTTTTTACTTCGCTAGATTATGATCTTTTCTTTACTTAGATTATTATTGTGTTCTTCTTCATCAAACAACTACCAATGCATAAACAATAAAGAGACAAGAGACATAGAATGCAGGCGATTAGCCAGGGCCAAAACCTCTCCCACTTGAGAGGAAAACCCATAATGCATTCTTCTTCTTATAGAGACTTCAATTGATGAATACCAAGACCATGACCTATTAAGACCCTTGACCAAGATTCCTCCAAGACCAAGTCAACTTTATACTTTAGCATGTTTATAGTCTTCAACTTCGATCTTAGCAACACTCTTACTGCAACCTCGTCCTTCTTTACTGCAATTCGGCTCACCTGCACTTTTTGCAGCTTTTCGGCCTTCCCTTCAAAAACCCTAGGTTACATGAGGGATGCGATCATGGAGAGATTTGTCCTTCTATGTCTTCGTTATGCCTTCCTTTCGTTCTTAGTGAACTCGGCTCTCCAAGTAGACCTTGTTGATACAAATCTTAAATACTTTGGTATGACTGCAATTCATCCTATCTGTATTAGATTGAAACCTTAGAGCCCTTCACGCATGTGACAGAAAAATAGCCCTAAAGCAGATCCAAAATAACTCAGGTTTTAGTCCCTTCTTCTTCTTCGCTTAGATGGAGGTTCTTCTTATGTGTTTCTCGCACTTCTTCTTGCTTCATACCTTGACCAAATTCCTTGTCCACAAATGAAGGTTGAGTTGCCTATTTATAGTGGTTCGCCCATGTACATAAGTTGACTTGACTAAGATCTAGGCTGACATGTCCTTTGGTGTAGGTTCATCACTTCATCTTGAGGCTGACATGCTGGAGGTTCTTGAGCTTGGTCTTGGAGTATCTTTTTACTCTTTTCAATGACTCACATACATATGTAACATGCCCAATAAAGGTCCTTCGTACATGACATTGACTCAATTTGAATTTATGACAAATCCTAAGAGATCACAATGGGAGCCTTAACTATAAATAAAATTCCTTGATCATGAAAACCATGATTCAAGCATTACAAAAATAATTTTTTTTCTTCTTTACATCAATTACATAATATCACAATTACACATGTCATTATGAAGACCAAACCTAGTTACACTTTTCAACATAAACCTTGTTTCATGTTACTATGCTTGCTAGTACATTAAAGCATACATCCCACTATGAACATAACTACATAGTATTTCATCCTATGTCAATACACGTACCATTGTAAGTTGGCAACTATTTTTCCTACATCATAATGTCTTGCAACCTTGGAGGTGTGAGCCTATTTGTTTAGTTATAGCTACTCACCATTAGGGACAGCTAACTTGTCTAGCCTGTAGAGTATCCCATTATGGAGATGATAGTTAAATATGTTGTCAACATCATGCACATGACTATGGCTTTACAACTGTCGAAGCACCTTCTTGAAGTCCTTGTCCTCTGTATAGCATCTTCATATGCATCATGGGTGAAAAGCTCCATGTGCATCAAAGTTCCCAAAGTTGTGATCTTTGATGTGGATGGTCTTGAAAGCATGTAAACCAATTTGTTTGTGCTACCCTTCTTACACTTGATACTAAATGAAACTACTGTAAAAACCCCATCCACTTGTAATGCCTGACCTGTTGTAACTTACTTTGGGCCTGCATGTATTATAGTAGGTGGTGATATGTGTGGATGACTGTCCCATTTCCTATAATATAGTGTTTCTACTTCTTCATAACTTGTACCAGGGCATATAACTTATTGTAGTAAGTAGGGTAGTTGAGAATCGACCCATGAAATACTTTATAATGGTAGCATACATGTCTTTCCCCTATATCAACATCACTCCCAAAACATACCCACTCACATTTTTCTCCACTTCAAAGGGTTGTTGCAAGTTCGGTAATGCAAGAACCAATGCCTAACTAATTTTCTTGTTCAACTATTCAAATATCTTATGTTGATTCTTCCCTTACAGGAAACTCTTGCCACTAGCTGTTATGGTGTGGAGTGTTGTGGCTACTACTAAAAATAGGGCTATGAATTTCCTTAGGTGTTGTGTTGCCCCAACGAAACTAATGATCTAAAAAACATTGGTAGGCACTAGCCACTTCATGATGGCCTCCATCTTGGTAGGATTTATCTTCAGCTCCCATCCACCAATCATATATCATAAATACATAAAATATTAATATGCAAACTCGCATTTCTTGAGATTTTCCAACAACCGGTGCTTCTTGAATGTCCCTATAACCTGCATCAAATGTGAATTGTGTTCTTCTTATGCGACATTGTATATCAATACATCATAGGCCAAATTGCATGACTAACCACTCATACAAACCTTTGTATGGCTTTGGATGTGGTTTTCCAACTATCTTCTTCTCTGCATCAAATCTAGTGATATCTTGATTTTATGTCCAACTTGGTGAAGTATTTTGATTTTTGCAATTGGTTTAATAGATCATCTATTCATGGTAGGGGGTGCTCTTTCTTGAGCGTAATCTTATTCAACGCCCTATAATCAATGCATATTTTCCAAATATCATCCTTATTAGGCACAATTATGATGGGTAACCCACATGATGAGGTACTTGGTCAAATAACACCCTCTTGGAGTAGTTGTTATAACTCCTTCTTTCCCTTGCTTGCTTCTATTCTAGAATTCCTATACAACTCAATGTTTGGTAATGAGGAGTTTGGCAATAATCAGATCTTGATCAGGTGCTGAAAATTAGGCTCAAAACTCAAAGTGTCAGAATCTTTATACGCTTAGCTTTAGATCAAAGAGCTCGTCATCCTGATTCCAATGGTGTGAACGACACTCAAATCCGAGCTCGTATGAAGAAGTTAGAGCAAGCCAAAGTTCAGGTTTGACTTGGACAGATGGTAGGAAAATATAACGTGGCAGGGCTCTTCAGCGAATGGGGAAGCACCAAGTGGCAGGCCGCCATTGGCCCCCGCATTTCACAAATCGCATGTCTTAGGTGGGTCGGCATCAAAAATCAACCCCAGGAAACGCCAAGGTGCTATGTGATAATCGCACATCGCAATAGGGCATGCAAAAAGGCATTAAAGAATCAGCCCCGACAGTTGCAATCTGACGGTCGACCCCTAGTAGGGAAGGGTTATGATGTGATAATCACAAGCATAGATCACAATCGCACACCGCAGAAAATAGAGTCCCGCATATATAAGGTCGTCGGTACTTTGTCTATTGCAAATTGCGAAAGGATCTCGGATGTGATAAGTTTATGGGTTCCAATTAATAGTCCTGTTGGGTCTGCCATATCGCGATTGCACATCGCCCCACCAAGTTCACAAACCATAAGCCCGTCGATTCTCCCCAATTGCAATTTGCGATGGGACAGTCAGTGCCGACAGATTATGGACCACTGCGCAACGAAATTTTCGCTCAGTTAGCGCTTTATGGGGTTAATGTGTGGGATCATGCCGGATTTTGAGCAATTTGTGGAGCGATTAGTGGGAAAACTAGGAGAGTTTTTAACTTCTTCAGTTTTCCACCAAATTGGATGCAAAAAGAGGCTAGATAGCCATTTTTGAACATTTTGGACTCAATGGAGTAGGTTTCAGAAGCATTTGAGCATTGTTAACACATCTTTTTACACTTTTGAGCATAATAGAGAGGCCTAAGCCATTGGAAGCCGGACCAAGGAGATGTAGCCCAGGAGGGGTGAACTCCTTTGTCATGTTCCTATTGTAATGTTTTTTTGATGATTTTCTGTACATGTTTATGCTATTATTCAGTCTCTTATTTATGTTAAATTACTCATAAATCTAACATAAAAACTCATCATTTCACTTGCGAAAAACCATGAATCCTTGAGCACAATGAAAGCAATTTTATTTCTAATATGAGGAGGATCTTAGCACAACAATATAATATTCTAAATCAAATCATTTTGGTATCAGAGTGCTAGGTTTTCTTTGTGAAAGAATGATTTAACTATTTGCAAGTTTATGTCATGCTTACAAGGTTAAAACTCAAAAGAGGAGAAGGGAAGCTAGTTGGAAGCCCTGAAGTTGGGCCAAGGGGAAGGAGAGAAAGGTCGCCACAATCTCCAACACCAGTTCAACCTTGAGTTGTAGTTGAGACTCCAGAGATCACGTCTTGTGAAAGAGAACCTACAAACATGACGGAAGATGAGAAGAGCTTCAGAAAGGCTTTCTTTGATATGACAGAGATGGTGAAGGTCCTCTATGAAGAGAGGAATACCAGGTTTCAAGGGGAAAGTTCCAAACCTCCCAAAGGAGAAGGCTCTTCAGTAGGAGGTAATGGAAATGGAGACAAACCTCCACCCTCTCCACCATCTTCTTCATCTTCTTCTTCACAAGCATCTTCACCCTCTTCCACTAACACAACCGTTACTCATATTCATCATCATACTTCAAAAGGAACTGGTAAATCACCTTTTTTAAAACTTGATGTTAAATTTGAGTTGCCCGTATATGATGGTGAAGTGAATGCATAGAAGCTTGATAATTGGATTTGTCAGTTGGAGGTCTATTGCAAGATTCAAAACCTTCAAGAGGATGACATAAAGATTCAGTTAGCTTCCTTGAGAATGGAGGGTGCCAACACTAGTATGGTGGGAATCAAAGACCCAGGAGAAGATTAAAAAACACGGTAAGATATCAATTTCTTGGAATGATTTCATTGTTGCAATCAAAAGACAAATCTACCCTCTAGCTTATATGCAGAAAGCCATCATGAATTGGCATAACTTTAGACAGCTTAAAGGTCAAAATGTGCAAGATTGCACCTAATAATTAAGAAAAACGTCTTTGATGTAAGGTATAGATTTGCAATCACAGGACACATTTCTGAAGTACATAGGGGGTTTACACAATTACCTTAGGTATACTATCTTAATGTTTAATCCCAATAATCTAGATGATGTGTGTGTGCAAGCCACTCATCTTGAGGCAAGAAGGAAAAACACCCTAGAAGAAGGTAGTAAAAAGCCATTTAAGGGTAAAGAGAAAGAAAAGGGTTTCAAGGGAAAGAAAAATGCATCCATTAAAAAGGAAGGAGAGGAAACAATATGTAAACATTTTTCCAGAGAGGGTCACAATGAAGCTCATTGTTGGAAGCTTCATCCCTAAATGAAGCTAAAGAAATTCAATGACAAAGGAAAAGAAAAGACAGTTGTCTTCATTCAAGAGGATTTGGGATCCAATTTGGGTGTGAAACTAAAATCACAACCATGTAGTTAAAAGGAAAAGAATCTATTGCTAGCATTTGTTCTTCAAACTCGCAAAATGAAACTCCAAAAAAAAAAAGAGGAGAATAGAACTTTTTCACATAAGGGTGATCTCAAAACATAAAAAAGATTGATACGATTTTCGATAGTGGCTCTCAAGCCAATCTTATCTCTGAAAACATTGTCAAAAGTTTAAACTTGGAAAGCGTTCCACATCATAAACCATATCCGCTTGGATGGGTGTGTGACATTGCGTAATTGCAGGTTACAAGAAAGTGTAAACTAAGATTCACTATTACTGCAAATTTCATAGAAGAAATGGAGCTTGATGTTGTGCCGTTAGATATTTGTGGCATAGTTTTGGGTAGCCTATACCTTTATGACAGAAAAGATATCTTCCATAGGCATGAAAACAAATATCATTTATTCAAAGTTGGAGTAGAATATATTGTGAGAGCTCATAGCAAGAAAATAAATCTTTTGCATGTTAATGCAGGGCAGATAAAAAGACTAGTGAATTCGAGCAAGAATTTTGTGCTCCTAATGATCAAACCCAATGATGAAGTTGATAGTGAAGCTTTTAAAGGTTGTGATTCAAATTTAGAATTTGAATTGGTTGACGTAGTTAACCAATATGACGAGATGTTTCAGGAACCAAAGGGATTACCTCCCAAGAGAGGAATCCAACATGAGATACAGTATATTCTTCTTAACATTAGCATGTATAGGATGTCAGTAATGGAAAGCGCAAAAATTAAGACGCAAATCCAGGGATTGTTGAGTAAAAGGATAATTTGACCTTCTCCTTTGCCATGTGGTGCACCTCTTGTTTTAGCGCCCAAGAAGAATGGTAAGCATTTCATTGAATGGGATTCAAGAAATGGTTTTCATCAAAGTAGAGTTGTTGAAGGAGATATATGGAAGACGACATTCAAAACTAAGCAAGGTTTGTTTGGATGACTTATTATTCTTTTCGGTATTTGCCATGCTCCTACTACTTTCCCGCATATGAAGCATCACGTATTGAAGCCATTTCTAAACATGATAGTCTACTTGGATGAGATTTTCATTTTCAGACAATTTCATTATGAACATATCATGCATGTAAGAAAAATAATTGATGTCATAATTCAAGAACATTTGTTTTTTAAGATGTCAAAGTGTATGTTGGATAAAACTTCTTTGATGTACTTGAGCCGTGAAATTGGTTCTTCCAAGCGTGATACTATAATTCCAACGAGTGGGATCTGTGGAAGCTGCAGATCTGTCACTCTGGGCTCTGTTCCAGTAGTCCGCTTGGCCATAACAATCTGTGGTGGTATTGAATCCATTCCTGCCAACAAAGGTGAAAGAATTATACATCCTCGTGAAGTCGCAAATGCCTTTGCTCTACTCATAATTTATGCAGGCAGGCTCAAGATAGTCATTTGGATAAGAGGTTTTTTGGGAGAAGCCCAATGTTGGATGAGAGATTTTGTTATTTTTTATTCTATTGTATCTCATTTGCATTAGTTGGTAGTTATGGAAAAGGTCTTCCAGTGGGGAGGCAAACAATGAGAGGCATTTGATGCTTTAACAAAAGATCAGTTCAACCTTTATACTCACTCTTCTAAATATTGTTTGAATTGGGATCTTCTGCAAATTTTGAATGAGTGGCCACACTACTTCGTCCTTCTTCCATTCATCCCTTGCTTCGTTTATCCAATCTAGTTGGATAATAGAAATAGCACAAAACAATGGTTCCACATCCTCATCCTTTCTTGATAGTGCATTTGCAACAAAATTTTGCTTCCCTTTTTTATAGATGATGTCAAAGTCATAACCCAACATATTTGTGACCCACTTTTTTTGTTCTTCTAAAGATAATATTTGTTCTAAAAAGTATTTGAGTCAATCATGATCCATTTTTACCTTGAAGTGTCTTCCCATTGGGTAAGGTCGCCATTTCTTAAGTGCATGTAGTATTGCCAACATTTCCTTCTCATAAATAGCTTGCTTGAGATGTAGTCGTAAAAATACCCAATCACCAACATCAAAACATTTTTCACTGCGATGTTGATCTACTTGTTGTTTCATTTGATTCTGCACCAAAGTGGCGTTATCCTTTAAAAGTTGGAGAACTTCTTGTTGATGCTCAGTGTGATTGAACCTTTTTCTTCTTGATATGTCCTTCTATCTTTAGAGTTTGAGGAGTGGTAATTTCGTCCAATGCATTACAAGATATGGTCGGATTAATTTCTTCTTTCTCGATGTGATCTTTCGCTTCTTTAACCTTTTTCTTCTTGATATGTCCTTCTATCTTGAGAGTTTTAATAGTGGTAATTATTTCCAACGCTTTACAAGATATGGTTGAATTCATTTCTTCTTTCTTTAGGGTTGGTTTTTGGTGTATATACTCTTCTTTTGATGTTTCTTGATCCTTTTTTTCCTCCTCTCCACAATCAATGTAAAATAATTTCTTCTCAGCACACTTATGACCTTTGATGTATTTGTTATCACAATTGTAACAAAGCCCTTTTTCTCTTTTTTCTTCCAATTGTTGTGGTGTAACCCTTGTAGGTTGTGGAAGGCTAGGAGAAACAACACTTCCATCTTTAAAGTTGTGAGGGGTAGAATTCCTTTTTGCCATAATTTTGCTTTTCACTTTGTAACAAAGCCCTTTT
>APFE030980883.1:0-31046 GCA_000404065.3 Pinus taeda
TTTCTTAATACATCAAAATGCTAACAACAATATATTATAATCACTATAATTTAAATATAAGTGAATTGCTTAAAAATCTAGACATGATATAAATTATACCATAAAAAAATACAGAGTATTATGTTTACTTATCCTAATTTACTTTAATAATAACAAGAAAACTTGAGTGATGGGGACAATTGGTATTAAGCCACCCATCTTGATCAGAACCATTGCTAATCAGTTTAATTTTTTTTTGCAGATTATTATATCAAGCCTAAAGGGTTTAGTGGAAACAATATTATGAGATCCCTTGATAACATAGATTATATAGGTTTTAGTTACTGATTTTCGTTAAAAATAATAATAAGTTAAAATTATATTAATGATGCAAAGTTGAGGAATATGTAAACACAAAAGTAAGAATACATTTTATTATTATTAGTATTAAACTTTTGAATATGAAGATATATTGAGCTATCAATTTGTAACAAAAGGTTTGTGTATGTGATCAAAGTGCATACAAGGTAGCATAATAAAATTTGTGTGCAATGAAAATTTACAAAGAGTATGAGTGTGACACAATGTTAGAGCAATTTAATTATGATGTATTAATTTGTAACAAAAGGTTTGTGTATGCTATCAAAGTATTAATGTGTAACAAAAGGTTTAATTATGATGTATTAATGTGTAACAAAAGGTTTGTGTAACATAATAAAATTTATGTGATGAGTGTTTATAAAGAGTATGAGTGTGACACAATGTTAGAGTAATTTAATTATTACGTATAGATGAATTGAAATCTATATTATTACATTTCGACACAATTATGATCATAAGAGCATTATTTAATATCATTTCATAAGAATTTTTTGGTTTTGGAATAAGATTTAAAAATGCTTATAATTGGTTAAAAGTTATCTTTCTTAAACTTAAAGAAATATGTTAATTACTTAAGTCCTAAAAATATCTAACAAACGTAAAACTATTACCTTATAAATTATTAATGAATTATTTTATTTAAATAATAAAAACAATGATGATATTTCAAATTATTTATTTAAAACCATACATTTAATTTAAAACCTAAAACTAACAAAGCCACATAAATTAAATGGTTTTTTAATGTCAATAGACATAAATACATAACAAGTGTTGCAAGGCAACGTAGTCCCTGCTTTTTAAGGGGAAATTATGTTTTCAAAAAAGTTGCACATTGATATATGAAGTGGAAAATTTAATTTCCTTGATTGTGAGAATGATTTTAGTAAAATCACATAGAGAATCAATTGTCGACGCGTTTCGAACCAACTTGTCCTGATGATGAACCACACTAGTTGGTTCGAAACACGTCGACAATTGATTCTCTATGTGATTTTGCTAAAATCATTCTCACAATCAAGTATGGATCCAGAGTCTAAAAACTCGTTAATTTAATTTCCTTAATTAATGGTACAGAAGTCATGCTGCCTTTTGGTGGGTTTAGTAACTGCCTTCAACATCTTTTACTCCTACTTTTTAAATGTTTTTTGTAGATATACCATAAGTATGATGAGGTAGCAACTGTTTGTAAGCATATTTATTTACATTTTGTTCCGTATCATATTCCAATATTTGTTTAAATTATGGTGGGAAGTAACCAATTGATAAATTGTATTTACTTGAGGGATGAATGCATGAAGATGGGGTTAACTTTTGAGTTTTTCCTCTTTATACAAAGAAGCCTTTCAAAATTTCATACAAGCATTGTGAATTTTTCTCAATCTTTCAATTAAATGTAATACTCTGTTCCCTATAAAATTTCACACATCTGAAAAAGGTTATGTATGTGTTCATGTAGATAACTTATTATCTACATATTTATATATATAATATAACTATATTATATATTATTATGAGCATGATCTACACAGAGAACTAAGTTTTTCATATTACAATTTTTTTTTGATGCAACAATTGCATTTTGGAGACAAATGTTTTTGCGTAAGATTTTTTTTCAACCCTTTAAATAAATAAAAAAAACCAAGGGTACCATTTTTTAAGAGGAATAAAAACGAAGATTGTCGTATTTTTTGATTTTTTCTTTTGTGTATATTTTATGTTATTGATTTTTTAAACCCCTTTGAAACAGTGCAAAATTTTTTTAGTCATTATGTTTAAAAGAAATTAGATGAAAAATATCATATGAATTCGAAAATGTCAAATTCATATGCCATTGGATCAAGGATTCTTTCACGAACCCAATATGATCAACTCTGCCACTTAAGAACAAATTATGCCCTAAATCTACTAGGGTACAAAGGGGTTGTAGAGAAATTTGCAGAAGGGGTGCTAAAGTTGTGATTTTTAGGACCTTAGGAGTTCAATCACGCGCTTAAAACGCTCGATTGAGCACTTGATTTCGAAATTCAAATAGCTTGATTGAGGGTTTGAGAAACCATCGATTCGGCCCTTATGTGGTTAATTAAAGGCTTGATCTAGCTTTAAAGCTTGATCCAGCCGATAACTCAATCTAGCTTTATGGCTCGATTGAGCCACATTTTTTAATTCCATGCCTAGGTTGTATAGGTAGGAAATTTTCAAAAACATGGCTTGATCGAGCTCCTAGATAACCTTGGGTTACATTGTTTAAGCTCTCAAACAACTCGATCGAGGGCTCAAATATAATTCAATTGAGCACTTAAAATGACTTGATTAAGCTGTTGTTTTTCACCCAAAACACACCCTCTCTTGCCAAAATTTGTAACCTAGCTCCATGCACTCACCCTTGAGTGTCACCTATTTTTCATGGGTTTTAATTTTAGGTGGTTTAGTAATGAAAATTCATTGCACAAATATCTAAAAATCATGGCATAAATATTGCCACTACATGGAGAAATTATGGAAAAAAAATTGAGGTAGATATCCACATAACATTGTACAGTGTAAAGGCTCTAATAAGACTTTCTAGTTATGGTGAAATCAAATGTGAAAACTATTTTTTTCAATAATTCTAAAAACTAAATATTTATGAGAAAATTCTTTGGCGTAAATCACATGATCTTACATTTGTCGATGCGTTTTGAACCAACCAATGTGGTTCATCGTTAGGACAAGTTGAAGTATCAGATCTAGGCTGCATGTTAAATAGTTAGAGCATGACCTCCAACGGCTATATTTGACCAAGCAACGACTCAATTGACCAACTAACGACTAATCTTGACTTGGAAACGACTATTAGGACAAGACCAAGGGAAAGGAGAGCAATTTAATTAAAAATTAAAATAAGTTAAAGTTAAATTAACTGTTTCAAATTTGTTTTAATTTTAGAGTTTAATAAAAAGAAAATCCTAAGTTTAATATATAATTAATTTTATAATTATTTATTAATGTTTATTTATTTATTTAATTTGTTTTAAAAAATAACACAATAAAAAATAAAAAATAAAATAAAAAACAAACAAATAAAATAAAATAAAAAATAAACTAAAAATAAAATAAAAATAAAATAAAAATAAAAATAAAATAAAAATAATTAATAAATAAATAATAAATAAATAAATTAAATTTAAAATAAGATCTTTATCGCTTAGAATTGTTATTTTAAACATTAGAATATAATGAGAATTTATATTTTAATTTTATATTAAAAATAAATAAAAAAAATACTTTGCGTTTTTCAAACATTTAAACATTTTAGCTGCATTGGTCAATGCTAACACTAATAATAATCAACAGAATTTGATTGGATAGAGTTGCGCCTTTTGCACGGACTTAATAAGCTTTGAAAACACTTTATCTTTAAATATCAAGTTGCTAAAATTTAGAAAAACCTAAAAATTAACTAAATTATAATTTTATTTAAAATAATAACAATTTTATGTGGTTCATGGATCCAAAGTTCGGTGACATCTACATCCACAACATATTTGTACCAAGTAGATCCACTCGAAGAGATTACTTCTTGTCTGCTCAACCAAGGAGCCTGACCTTGAGGGTGTCTAGAGAATTGAACTTGTGATCTCTCAACAACAAGGAATTGACCAATTAAGCTGATGCTTAGGGATAAAATAATAATAAATATTTCAAATTGGTTGCTTTTGTGATTCATGATTTAAGCCAAGATTTTTGAGAGAAATCACATAGAAATTTATTATTTAAGCCAATATTTCTATGTGATTTCTCTAGAAGATCTTGGCTTAAATAATAAATATTATATGTAAAAAAACATTAACTATATAAATTACATATATCATTTAAAAAAAAACATGTAAACAAAGATTCTTAACTATGGGATATCTAATATATAAATAAATTTGTTACAAATTACCATGGTTTTTATTCAGTACAATGCCCAAAAAATTTATATAGAATATCATTTGACATTTGTTTAATAACATTTTCTTTAAGTAAAAAAAAAAAACATAAACTATTTGGACAACAAATTTATCTTTATTTATGTTTTACTATTAAAATATTTTACAAAAATTAAATTTCTATTATTCACTTAATATTATTATTATTAAACTATTGTTTAATTATAAAAAATCCACATAAATAAATAATAAAAATTAAAAAAATCAATTTTAAAAAGTATACCAAACCCAAAAATATAAACAAAACCATTGCAAATATTTTCTGATGGATCTATCTGAACCAGAAAAGCGATCAATTTCGACGAAATTCAGAGAAAGCATAATTGGAAGGCCAAAGGTACTGGTACTGCTCGAACCCACGACCACAATGTTAAGGGCGCTGCGCTCTAACAACTTAAATGAAAATTAAAAATTATGCTATACACTATTTTGTTTAGTTTTGCTTACATTTCAAGTCCAAATTGGTATTTATTAAAACTGAAAATATACTGTAAAATAAATTGAGAACATAATGTTTAGTTTCAGTTAAAATTTGAACTTCAAATTGATAATTTCTATGAGTATACAGTTGTGTTGGCCAATATGTCGATATGTCCGAGTGGTTAAGGAGACAGACTTGAAATCTGTTGGGCTACGCCAGCGCAGGTTCGATCCCTGCTGTCGACGTTTTGTATTTTACCGAGTTTAACGGTATATTTCGAAATCGTGTAATTTTGAGGAGAACATTCAGTTGTAAATATTGGAAACCAAATTTGTATTATTAGTGAAATACTTATTTTGATAAAATTATCTAATAAATAAAAAATAAATCGATTAGATTGGTAATTATATCATACTTGTGTTTATTTTAGAATAGAATTTTTTCGAATTTTAATTTAATTAGTAATATATATTAGGTGAATACTAAGAATTTAATTTCCATAGAATATTAAAGTAGTCACAAATCAAAATCAAAATTAAGATTTATTTTAAAAAATATTATGTCATTTTTTAATTGAGTAAGTTAAAAGAAATGTATTATGAACATGAGTATAGTAAAACCATTAGTGTTGGGCCCATAATATTATAGAAAAATTATTTTTTTTTTAGGAATACAAAAGCCCAACAAATATTATATTTAAATAATTTATAATAACAATAAGGTAAATCTCCATAATTAAAAAATCTTGTTATATGTGTTTTCAAGTATATATAATTTAACTCATATACTAATTCATTACATTAATATAAATATATTTAAAATTTTTTATTTAATATAGTTTTATGATTCTTAATAAAATTTTAGTAATATGAAAATATATTAAAAAATAAAATATTATGATGTTTATTAACTTTTATCAACCATTTAATGTGTATAACTATACAAAATATTGAATTGAATTTAGTTCTAACTATGCTTAATGCTCGTGCCCTCCACCCCTACTTCTTCGCCCACAACCCACCAACCATTGGATTCTAGAGTCGGTACCATTCGGTTAGGACGGGGAGTCGACACACTCAATCTCACTCCTTCTCCATGACTCACTCGACCACTGGAACAGGACTAATAATACAACTCACTCAGGAATGCATCTGCCCAAAGATGGAATGTGTATTTTGTTTTATTGGTCATCTTTTTTACATTTTGGTTTTTAAAATTTTTTATTTCAAAATGTTTTATATTCTATTTTGGGAGTTCTGTAATTTCTTTCTTCGTTGGATTTTATTTTTTCCATTACCTAAAACTTTTGTTTTAATATTAAATGAAATTGGATAAAAATTGCATTACCAAAAACTTTTGGTTTAAAATTTAATGAAGTTAGAGAATTCCATTACCCAAAACTTTTGTTTTAAAATTAAATGAAATTGGATAAGAAATTGTAAATTAGGTTTATATAAAGTGAGTGGTTGGAAAAAATAATAAAATTTACCAGAAGTCCTTATAGAATCACACTTTTGCTCGTTGAACTTGGAGTTAAGATGATGTATATGATCCTCTAATGTCTTGTTGAGATGACTATATCATTTTTCTTCCTAGTGTGAGAATATTATACAAAATGTTTTACTGAGTGCTTTTTCCTTTGCTCAATTACAACTCATCTGAGTGAAAACCATAAATCTATCATTTTTTTGAAATAGGAGGCCTTTATTTTGATGGGTTGGTGTTTTTGGGCTCTTAGATTTTTGGTAGATTTTTTGTTTGTTTGTTGGTTGGTTGGTTGAGAAAGTGCCTAAAACTATTATAAAAATCTTTTCTGTTTATGACATCCAAGGTAGCTTTTTGGGTTTAGATGCAATTATGAGTGTAAAAATGTATTCTTGCGCGTTATAATCAATTATTTATGACATCCTAGATATGTTTCAAAGGTAGCCTCTTGAGTGTGGAAGCATTTTCAAGTGTTGGAATGCGCCCTTGAGCCTTGAAAATAGTTTCTAGGATGCATAACTTGTAAGCTCATTTAGAACGTTAATTTCCAACAAAACAATATATTATTAAATAATGAATATATACATGTGAAGATAGTTTTAGATAGAGGAGGAATGACATGTTATAGAGTTTTATGAACCCAACTTTTCAGACTACCAAGTGAGTCCATCATCACGGGATGCGTCGTTTTATGAACCCAACTTTTTAGACTACCAAGTGAGTCCATCATCATGGGATGCGTCAATAGATATTCTGAAGATATTAATGATGTATCCATGAGCTATATTTCAGAGTATATATATATATATAGGCTATGAAAGAAATGATATAAGAAATTTGGTCAACCATTATTTGTTTAGTTTCTTAAATTTTTTTAATTAAATTATTATCTTGTTATTAATTAATTAATTTAAAATTGATTAATTAATAATTTTATTATTTATTATTTATTTAATTGATTTACTTTATTTATTAATTCTTTAATTTAATTGTTATTAGTTAAATTAGTTTTTAATTAATTTAATTTTGTTAATTAAATTTAAAAAAATAATTTGAAATTATTATTTTATTATTATTATTATTATTCTATTATTTTTATTAGATAATTATTATTTGTTTCATTTTTATTAATAATCTTAATTTTAGGTTCCTAAATGGAATTTCTTTATAGAGTGTAAAACTCTTAAGATTTGGTGAAGTTTAAATTCACTATGATTTTCAATATATAATTTCTAGATGTTAATTTTAATCTGTTTTTTCTTTTTTTTTTTTTTTGTAAACTGTGGAGGGACCTTTCTTATTCTATTTCTGCGAATAAAAAACCATTACATATACGTAGTGGCCTCAACCCGCTCCGAAGGGAAACCAGGTATATTGGCCACCTTAGATATTTCACTGCCATCCAAAAATAGAAGGTCTTAAGCCTACTTGTCCACGCTAAATAAACTATACATTCATAGAGACTGCTAATTTTCCTTATCTTGATTCTATACTTATCACAAAAAACTTCAGTGTCTAAACTGTTATCTACTATCTTCATAAAAACAAAATTGAGATATATTCTACCGAAACTACGCCTCCTTTCCTGGTTGCTGCTCCATTTCCTTCTTGATGTCGGGGTGGCATTGCTTTAGCTGCTGCTGTATTTCATCCATCTTCTTGTCCTGCATTAACAGAGTAATCTGGATATTCCTTAGTTCCTTCTTGAGATTTGGAATCCCTTGAGACAGTTCATCCATTTCCATGGCTACTTGTTCCATTGCCTTGGCGAGCAGTCGCTTCATGACCCAATAAACATGCAGTGCTTGTTTATATAGGGTCATGCGGCCTCTCGTATTACCAGGGTCCGGGAGAAGGTAAACCCAATCCTCCATCTCAGGATCAGATTGTCCCTGAATAGCCTCCTCCTCCATTTGCTGAATTATCCTTCTGACATCTTTGTTGGTATTCTCATAGTAGGCTCTTTCTGCAAACTAGACTTTCTTCCCTGCGGTTTTTCTGGTTTTTCCAAAATAGGTTGGTGCTTGCTCTTCCCTGTGGCTTCCTGCTCTTCCCCTGCCCCGACCTCGCTGGCCCTCTGTCCTCCCCTGCCTCTTTTTCTTCTAAAGTCTCCTCCCTCTCCTTGCTTTCTCATGCCCGACGCACCACCAGTTTCTCTGGCTCCCCCTCGCTCGCGGCCCTGCTAATCCTCGACCTCCCGATTCTCCTGACTATCCTCTGTCTCGTACTCCTCGCTCCTTCCCCGTTTAGCTTGAGACTGCTGTCTTTTCTCCTCATCCGATTCAAACATTTCGACTTCATCCTCTGAGTCATTCGGGACCATAACAGTTTCCCCACCTGCTTCTTCATTCACCACACCTTTTCCCTTCTTTTCCCAGTTGCTGTGTTCCCTGGTGGCGTCAGCCTCCTCGCTTCTCACTCTCCTTCTGGTTTCCATTTTCCCTGTCGTCTTTGCTCTGGTCTCCTTAGAATCCTGTTTGCGCTGCCTTCTCTTACAATTGACGCTCTCCCTCACCACGCTCTTCCTTTCCCAGGCTTCTCGCTCTTCCCTTCGCTTCTTTCCTTCTTCGTGCCACCCTCCTTTATTCATCCTCGCCCTCCGATTTCCGCCTGCGATCTTTGCATGTCCACCTTGCCACCTATTCATTCGATTATTGCTTCTGTCCTTTCGCTCTTCGATCGTACCTGCAACCTCACCTCCCTTGTCTGACGCCCGGTCATCTCCGCCTCCCTTCATCCCCAATCTTTCTTTGCTCCACCTTGGAGTGTGATCTTGCGTAATTGTTCGGCTGCTCCGGCCTATCATTACCTGGCCCTCCACTACCTTGAAAAACCTTCCGCGCCTGCATAAACTTAAATGCTCTGCCCACCGCCAAAATACCCCGATCGGGGGGTTAATTTCTAATTATTTTAACTTGAGTTGTAACGACTAATTTAAATTCATATGTTATTATAATATTATTATTAATAAATTATGATTCGAGTTTTATTTTAATATTATCAAATGATTAGTTATGAAATAATCAATTATTTATTTATATGTTTATAATTGTTTTTGTTAAGGTCCTTATGATGCCAATCTTCTGTTAAGGGTGGTGATGAGAACATCCTCCTTAAAAAATAATAATTATGAAAACATCTTTAAAAATTATGGACAACACACCATACCTCAACATGTTAAGAAGGCCTCATTGGAACTATCAAATTACATAGTCTCATGTGTAGATAAATTCTTCTATTGCCTTTCGTTTCGAGTCTTCTTCTTCTCTTGTTGTTATTCAATATTACTTTAGTACACACACACACATATATGTTTAGCTATTTATGTATGTGTACAATAATATATATATTATATATATATAAAATATATATATATATACATAATATATATATATATATATCATTTTGCTATATTTTGGTGATAAATAGAAGGAAGGATTTGATCAAAGCATGTTTTTACCACATTTAATACCTATAAGTATTTTCTCTACCAGAATGTAATAATAAAGGAATAAACCATAACATAATCCTATAACATGATCTTAAGAGATCCATAATGTCCATTTGTTACAAGTCTACTCTTTTAATTTTTAAAAGGATCCGATACTATGCATCCAATCTTTGTTGATATTAGTGTATATCCCATGATCCAAAGGAATCTAATATATAATATATACTAAATTATGCAAATCGTAGCATAGGCCATGGATATTAATTAATCTACTTTTGAGTTCTTATTGATGACATTCAATAGTTTTGACTTTGTTGGTCATCTTATATCTGAAAGATTCCATATATATATATATATATATATATATATGACATGTCATGGTCAAGGACATTTTATTTGAGGGTTATGGAGATTTTAAGTGTTCCATAAAATTTAAAACTAAGATTCAATATTCAATAAGTCATTTGCATGTTATGTTCATTTTGTTTTTTTTCCTTATGATAAAAATATGAAATTTTTTAACATAAGTATGTTATTGAAGATATTTTTTTTATCAAACCTTTATAGTTAAAGGGTTATTTTATTATCAAAATATTTCTCTTGAAGGGAAAAATTTTAAACACAACGCTCCTTGACGAGAAGCATAAAGACACAAAACGTAAAAAAAATATTTGACAGGTAGAGATGAATCCAAATTCCAACCCTGCTACTAGTTAATTGTCAGGTGTAGCCACCTGCATTTCCACCTCAACCCCTTCCTCACCACCTCTTCACACTACATCATCCCACCACCTTGCAAGGTTCGATCATATTTATACCTACTTTACCCCAAATAGGTCTTGTAGTTTGTCCTGGAATTGGTTTCACTCTTGCACATCATGCAACATGTCCTAGAATTTATTTCACTAAACCATAGGTATATGTCTGCTCTCTCTTTTCCTAAAAACATTTGCTAATACCTTAGTCATTCCATATAACATAGTTTGAGGCTTATTGAGTCTATGCACAACAGAGCATACAACGTTCACAAGAGAATTGATACACTAGACTATCATGGACGAGCATTGATCAATATGAGTTTCATGCTTGTGATAGCACCATATAGCCCCATATATAATGAAGGCAGTTGGTTCTCTCTCAACCATATTATTATTTAATGGCACTTGTTAGAACAAATTTAATTTCATGTCTAGTCAGAAATCAATTTACCAACAAAGGTAGATTGAATTGCATTAAATAGATCAATTACTAACAAAAGAAAAGATACTTCGAACAACTACTTTCTTATATTTATTTGGAATGTTCCTAATCATTAGTTCCATTCTAGCCCTAGTGTTGGATATCGCTTCATATTCATCAAAATCATATTGTGAAATAACCTAGCCACCATTTCTTACTAGCAAAAGACCTACAATTATTGGCCATAAAAGCTTTTCTTGAATTCTTAAACTTCAATATGAAATGTTACCTTATTTTCTTCCAATTCCACTATCACCTTGGCCAATCCCTAGACCTCCTCTTCTTAGGCCAATGCTCGTGTGACTTTGGGTATTGCTTTCTTCTTGGGTATATGTAGTAATAACATATGAGGAAGTTGGAGTTGGCATGGTACATATTTCTTTGTATGGATTCCAGTCGACTCAATTCTATTTTAACTCACCTCTCATCAATATCTTAACCATCCATTTCCTTTAGCGCATGAGCAACATCTCACACATCAAATAACTCAACAAACTTGTGGTGCCCTTTCCATGGTGTCTTTCTCATCTCCTTCACATCTCCTTTGAAACAAAACCCTAAATTATTCAGCAACCATTTCAAACAAGTTAGAAAAGCATCAATTGGATGACAAAAAAAAAAAAATATACATACAATAGGAATCAAAGACTAATCTTAGTGTTGCCATTGAGATGTTGGAATCCAAATTGAAAACCACTAGGGTGCCTTGGTTTACACTGTCACTTAATGGGTAAATGATATTGTATATTGATCCCAAAAACCTGAGCCTTTGATCAATCCCTTGGAAATATTGTTGTCCCACTTGTTGAAAATAAAAATAAGAAATGCTAAATATAGAAGTGCTAAAAATAACATTGCTATAAATAGCATTTCAAGATACATTCCAATTTTAGTTAGTCCCTGAACTAAAATTGAGAATTAAAATTTGAATTTGATTTTAGCAGTTGTTTGAAAAATAATTAATTAATTAATCTTGAGTTGATTAGTTGAAGAAAATCAAACATGAAGTCTATGTGAAGATATGCAACAATTTCCCCTTTGATTGAGGAAGTTATCCCTTGATTAAGGAGATTAGGATGAGTTGTACTTTGAGTTGTAATTAGTTAGCTTAGTTAACTGAGTTAAGTCCAGTTAGATTAGTTCCAAAAGTTTGTGGAACTAATTGTGAGTTCAGTTAGTTAATGCATGCATGCATGTAACTACTGCATTTCAGATAACTGAATATTATCTCATAAATAACTCATGCATGTCAGTTCAGTCAGAGACCCAGTTGAGATCAGATGATGGGTTAGTGTACTATCAGTTGTAGGAATATTCCATTGTGGATATCTCTTGCATGCAAAAGGAATTCATTCCTTGGATATTGTGCAGTTACTTCTAAGTTTGGTGAGTTGTGTGAGAGGTCAATTCACACAGGTGGCAACCAAAGGACCTAGGAGAAACTGCACAAGGAAATAGGAGGCTTGGAGGATTGGAGGAAGGCATATGTTGTGTCTATTCAGTCTATGAGCAACACTGAGGGATTGTACTCAGAGTTGGATAGCTTGTGAGCTAAAGCTTTGTGTAATCCGGACATATTTCCACTTGTATGATAATACAGAGATCAGAGTTTTTAGCTGAGGCTTTCCCAAGAGTATTCTTCTGTGTTCATGTGTGATTGATTTCTCATTCTCTATTATATGTGTTCTATTTGATCTTGCTCAAAATCGATTAAGCTTCTGCAATTTTGTTTGTAGAAGTAGATCAAGTATTTTGCTTTAGTATATTGCATTATCATGTGATCTACAATGGGAAATTCTACATGGTATCAGAGCAAAGGTGATCAAAGTGAAGAATAGTGTACAAAGAAGGGAGAAATTCGAAGTTTGAAGTTCATGATTATAGAATTCAAATTCTTATCACATCTCAAATTTCACCAACGGCATTCAACGGTTTGAGACTCGAGTATGCCCTTGATGGCAGCTCAAATTGTATAGCCTGGAAGGATCACATGGAAGTGGTATTAGAGGACAATGGTTTGAAGGACTTCATTGATCAAGAATTTCCCAAGCCAGTAGCTGCTAATGCCCAATAATTGGTGGAATGGAAGAAATGTGTGGCTAGAGCGAGGAAAATTCTTCTGCAGGGAGTTTGAGACCACATAGTCTCGAGTCTCCATGGGAAGGAGACATTGTTTTCAATGTGGAAAACATTGAAGGATATATATCAAAACAACAATGATTAGAGGAAGCTGGCGCTGAAAGACAAGCTTCAGAAAATCAAGTGTGAAAAGGGCGACACAATCTCTACATATCTGAACAAGCTCACCACCTGCAGGGATGAGCTTGGAAGTGTAGGGATCACGATAGCCAATGATGACATGGTGAGTATTTATCTCCTTGGTCTTCCTAAGAGCTAGCATAGCTACCAAGACTCGGTAAATGGAAGAGAGAAACTACCAGATTGGGAACGACTTTGGTCGGATCTGAGGCAGAAGGAGATAAGAAGAAGCACCAAAGATGGATCTTCATCAAAGCAAGATGATGAAAAAAATCTAGCCTTAGCTAGTAAGGTGAGGAAAGGGAAAGGGAAGGTGTCCCATTCCAAATTGAGTTCTTCCCATGGTGGGAAGAAGATTGACAAACCAAAAGTGAGATGCTTTCAATGTCATGAGGTGGACCATTATGCTACAAATTGTCCATAGAAGAAATCCAAGAAGGGATCCTCAAAGGGATCAGATGGTGAGGCACTGGCCTCATAGTTTGAATTGTATTTCACCCTCATCACAGGTACGGTTTCATCGATGGTGGGGTGTGTTTGGTACCTAGACAGTGGAGCTTCATTCCACATGACCGATGACAAGAATATTTTTAGTACCTTGGAGGAGAAGGACCTCCAGATGCGCATCGAGATGGGCGATGATGGAAAGTACCATGTTTCAGGTGAAGGTATAGTTGTGTTTCAGAGGGAGCATGGAGCTCCTCTCACCCTGACTAATGTAAAGTATGTGCTTGGTCCGAAGAAGAACGTGTCCGTCGCTATGCTGGAAGATAAAGGCTATGATGTAGTCTTTAGTAAAGGAAAGGCATTCCTGAGGCATATCGGCACTGGACAGACCAAGAGGCTTGGGATTCGAGTAAAGAATCTTTACAAGTTTTGAGGTAGACGACTGTGCTACATTGAGTTCCAAAGAAGAGTTGGTGCAGAGCCAAGATATTAGTAAGCTATGGCATAGAAGATTGGGCCACTTGCACCATGGGGCCTTGAGGATCATGCAACAGATCTTTACCGGATTTCCCAAGGGAAAATTGGAGCAAATGGATACATGCAAAGGTTATACCTTAGGTAAGTATGCAAAATCTTCCTTTTAGGATCAAGACAGTAGATCTGGAGCAATCCTGGAGCGAGTTCATACATATGTGTGTGGACCATTCTCTACAGCCTCCACCATGAAACAAAGGTACCATGTTATTTTTATTTATGATTTTTCTTGTAGATGTCGGATCTACTTTATGCAGAAGAAGGATCAAATCTTCTCAAGGTTTTGTGAGTTCAAAGCCTTGGCAGAGAAAGAATCTAGAAAGAAAATAAGGGTCTTGTGAAGCAACAATGGTGGAGAGTATGTCTCCTAATAGTTTAAGGACTTCTACGCAGTAGAAGGAATTAAACAGGAGTTGACGACACCCCATAACCCACAACAGAATGAGGTGGCTGAAAGGAAGAACAGATCTATTGTGGGAGCATCTAAGGCAATGTTGCATGACCAAAGCCTACCACTTCATTTGTGGGCTGAGGCATGCAATACAACAATATACTTTCAGAATAGAAGCCCGCATCGTATACTGGGGATGAAGACAGCAATGAAGGCCTTCTCCAAGAAGAGACCAGATGTGAGTCACTTCAGGATCTTTGGATCATCGATTTATTACCATGTGACCAAATATGCTTGGAAGAAGCTAGATCCAATAGCTGAGTTGGGGATACTTGTGGGGTACACTGATACACCCCATAACTATCGGGTGTTCTTGCCTACCAGTCAGAGGATAGTGGTACACAGAGATCTAAAGTTCGACGAGCAGAAAGCCATGCGAGTATTACTTGAGAGGGAGCTCAAGTTGCATGTAGAGGAGGAAATTTTAGTTCCTAAGGAGGAGGTGCCTTAGACTAATGAGGGGCAGCCACATGCAGAGATCCAGGAGTGGAGACATCCACTCATGCAGAGTCTTCCATAGATAGCTGGAAATGCTCAAGGGAAGTTGGCAGATTAGTGATGGATGTGAGAGAGAATGTGGGACAACCATCCTCTTAGCGTAGATGGAGGAGATCACTCGATCAATACATTGGTTACATGGCCCTGGTTGGGGAGTGTGTAGAGACCGAACCTTCTTCCTTTGAGGAAGCAGTGCAATAGCCAGTCTTGGTTGATGCTATGGTGGAGGAGTACGACTCCATCATTCGGAACAATGTTTGGAATGTTGTCCCAAGACCAGAGGACAAGTCAGTAGTGAGTTCCTAATGGCTTTACAAGGTAAAGCAAGCAGTTGATGGGAGTGTTGAGAAACATAAGGCAAGGTTTTTTGCTCGTGGTTTCTCACAAGTCGAGGGGATCGACTATGATGAGACTTTTGTTCCTGTAGCAAGGTACTCATCTATCAAATTGATGTTGGCACTATCAACACAGATGGGTTGGAAGATCCATCAGTTGGATGTGAAGACTGCGTTCCTCAAAGGCAAGATTGAGGAAGAGGTGTACATTGAGCAGCTGGAAGGATTTAAGATCTTTGATCGTGAGTCACATGTGTGCCGACTCAAGAGAGCTTTGTACGGGTTGAAGCAAGCACCTCGTGCTTGGTACACTAGGATCGACAACTATTTCACTAGGTTGGGCTTCACCAAGAGTGAAGTAGATGCGAACCTTTACCACATCATGGTAGAAGGTAAGCCATTGATCATTGTTCTTTATGTTGATGATGTGATATTGATAGGTGATGATCAGTTGATCAAGTCTTGCAAGGAGGAATTTACAAGAGATTTCGAGATGAAAGACATGGGTCTTATGCACTACTTTCTAAGCATGGAAGTGTGGCAGAAGGATGGGGAAGTGTTTGTGTCTCAAGGCAAGTATGCCAGTGAGATACTCAGGTGATTCCACATGGAGAAGTGCAAGCCCATGCAGACTCCTCTAGCTGGTCACTAGAGGAAGGAGGAAACGGTGAGGTAGTAGCTGCTACTGTTTATCAGTAGCTTGTGGCTTCATTGATGTATCTAGTGAACAAATGACCAGATTTGTGCTTTGCAGTGAACCAGTTGAGTCAAGTTATGGTTCATCTTACCAAGCTTTTTTGGAAGGCAACGAAGCATGTGTTGAGATACCTCAGAGGCACATATCAGTATAGATTGTGGCATAGACGGACAGAGGGAGTGAAGCTTCAGTTCTTCACAAATGTAGATTGGGTAGGGAGTCCATCAGACTAGAAGAGCAGTTCAGGAGGAATTTTCAACCTTAGTTTAGCTACAGTTTCTTGGTACAACAGGAAACAGAGGTCAGTTGCACTTAGCTCAGCAGAGGCTGAATACATGGCCGCCAGTCAAACAACATGTGAGGCCATTTGGATGCGGAAAATTCTATTTGGATTGTTTGGTCAGAGGATGGACCCAACTGTGATCTATTGCGATAATCAGAGTTGTATCAAACTCCCTGAGAATCCAGTGTTTTATGACAGGTCCAAGCACATCGATATCCGGTATCATCATCTTCAAGACTGTGTGATGAAGAGGATCATATTGTTGCTGTATGTTTTGATCGAGGAACATGATGTAGATACTTTGACTAAGGCATTGTCAAAATGCAAGTTCAATTTCTATAGAGATAGGATTGAGGTGACAGATAATCCCTTTCTTATGAGAGGGAGTGCTGAAAATAGCAACAAGAAATGCTCAATATAGAAGTGCTAAAAGTAGAATTGCTATAAATAGCATTTCAGGATACATTCCAATTTTAGTTAGTTTCTGAACTAAAATTGAGAATTAAAATTCAAATTTGATTTTAGCAACTGTTTGAAAAATAATTAATTAATTCATCTTGAGTTAATTAGTTGAAGAAAGTCAAAGATGAAGTCTATGTGAAGATATGCAACAATTTCCCCTTTGATTGAGGAAGTTATCCCTTGATTAAGGAGATCAGGATGAGTTGTACTTTGAGTTGTAATTAGTTAGCTCAGTTAACTGAGTTAAGTCCAATTAGATTAGTTCCAACAGTTTGTGGAACTGATTGTGAGTTCAGTTAGTAAATGCATGCATGCATGTAACTACTGCACTTTAGATAACTGAATATTCTCTCATAAATAACTCATGCATGTCAGTTTAGTTAGAGACCCAGTTGAGATCAGATGATGAGATAGTGTACTATCAGTTGCAGGAGTATTCCATTGAGGATATCTCTTGCAAGCAGAAGGAATTCATTCCTTGGAGATTGTGCAATTACTTCTGAGTTTGGTGAGTTGTGTGAGAGGTCAATTCACATAGGTGGCAGCCAAAGGACCCAGGAGAAACTACACAAGGAAATAGGAGGCTTGGAGGATTGGAGGAAGGATACTATGAGTAGCATTAAGGGATTGTACTGAGAGCTGGATAGCTTGTGAGCTAAAGCTTTGTGTAATTCGAACATATTTCCACTTGTATGATAATACAAAGATCGAGGTTTTTAGCTGAGGTTTTCCCTAGAGTATTCTTCTGTGTTCATGTGTGATTGATTTCTCATTCTCTGTTATATTTGTTCTATTTGATCTTGCTCAAAATCGATTAAGCTTCCGCAAGTTTGTTTGTAGAAGTAGATCAAGTATTTTGCTTTAGTATATTGCATTATCAGGTTATCTACAATGGGAAATTCTACACCACTAATGATTCCTTCATGGGGGAACTGATAATAATTCTTCAATTTTCTATGCTACATCATATGTTATTCGTGGATATTTATAAGTGTATTTTTAGCATGTCTTGGGTTGTAGTAATGAACAATTACTAGATCTTGTTTCCTTTTTTTTAACAGATTTTACTTCCCGATTAACTGGAAGCTATGTCTATAGCCCCCAATCTTGCCAATGTGGTGAAGGTGGGTGTTGTGTGCTCAAAGAAATAAAAACTATGGTTATGGACAATACAAATAACTGCTTCCTATATAGGCATAACATATAAGCATGTTGCACCATTAAGTGACATGTTACAAAGGTGCATGATATGTTATGGATATGGAGTGGTATGGTGCATGGCTCTCATGCGATCATGTGAGGGTCCACATGGTCCATTAAGGTCATCTAATTTAATATTTTTGATTCAATAGTAATAATAATAATCCATCAAGGTAAACATAATAATCCATTGCTCTGTTTTCCCTTTTTAATGGAATTCTAACCCTATTTTCATTTTGATTATTATGTTTACCTTGCTGAAACCATTGTGGCTATGGCAGGAAGTATGTTGCCATACACAAGGCTTGGAGTCTGACATCATGTAGGCTTGTAGAAGGGTAAGCATCCTTTTCACTGAAATATGCACTCTATGGAATTAAGGTTCAAGGTATCTCATTAGATAGTTTTCATCTTATTTATGCTTTATTGTGGAATAACTTTCTAAATTCTAAGGATTGTGCACACAACTACTAGATGAGAGGAAGAGTAGTAATGTTAAATCAAACTGTGAAATAATTTGGTTGCCATTATTTCTATTGTGTGCTCTCCATGCAGTAGAACGAGCAAAAGGCCTATAGCCATCGACCATAAAAGTATTTCTTGAATACTTAGACATGAAAATATGAAATGCTACACCATATTCTTACAAGCCCACTATCACCTCAACCAACCTCTAAGCATCCTCTTACTTCAGTTGGCTTCCTCGAACATGCTATGCCAACCAATATTTATGTACAAAGAGGAGATGTTGAGCTTGAATCTTGTAAATAAAAGACAAGTTTCATGATTTCAATGAGTTACTCATAGAACTTAATGCGAAAATCCACCACTGCTCATGCCATCCTCCTACTACTCCCCAATACTCGTCCCCTCCATCCTTGCTTCTTTGCCTATAACTTGCTAACCATGAAATTATAGAGTTGGTACCATTTGGTTAGGAAGGGTAGCTAGATCACTCTTAATAATATTCAAAATATTGCTCCAATTTGACTCCTCCATGAATCAATCGACCACTAGAACAAGACTAATAATACAACCAACAGACTGAGTAGTTATGGGGTTGGTGCACAGGAGAGGTTGAAGAGATTTATAGAATTGTGAATCCTCGACTATATTTTCTCTTGCTACAACTCCAAAAGAATGGATCTAGAGGGGGCACATCGGTCGCTTGCAAGTCCCCACATGCCTCCTAAAATGTTTATTTACTTTTTATTTTTCAATTATTACTTATCTTTCCTATATTTATAGTTTTATGTTTTAAACATTTAAAATGATACACAATTATATATAAACTAAATGAAGTACATATGAATAATGAGATGTCCTTGATGCTACATATGAATTCTGAGATCGAGGCTTGGGTTATTGTAAAGGAAATGGAATTGTTGAGTATCATGAAGGTCATGTTAGAAATTCTTACTCTCTTGCAAGCATTCCAAATTAATGCAAACAATGTAGGTCATACCCACTACATTCCTCATTAGTAAATATTGATAATAATCCTACCCAACTGATGCATGTTGTATAGATGTTACTTTTCCTATTCTCAATATCTTTGTATATATATCCATAAAATACATTTTTTTTATGGCATTGGTTTGTAGGTTCACATTATATATATGGGCTTGAAGCAATACCAGGATCCCAATCTCAATGAACAAATGCACCATGAGGCTCTTTCTTCAGTGCTTGGAAGGTTTTTATTATCAATTCTAATCCTTATATTTAGTGCAAAATTTTATTCGATGTAGTAGTTTTATATCAATAGCAAGGCTTATACCACATCAAATTTATACTACAACAAGGAGGAAGCACTTGATTCCATATTATATAGTTATAAGAACAAATTTTATGGTTTTTTTGCTAAGCTCTCACACTCTCAAGACAAAGACATTGTATGTGGGTGGTAGAAATGGGTCAACAAACCATGAGATGCTATAGTATTTTGTTTTGTTTTTGGTTTTGTTAAAACCATTCTAAAATTAAGAAGCAAAGGGATAACATTCTGTTCTCTTTGCTCATGAATGATTATCATATCAACATTTATCATTTGCGCTCACTTGTTAATTTTGGACTTATTTTAGGTTCTTCAATGAAAACTATTCACTAGTTGACCCTTCCCATGACTTGTTATCACCACATCTACTCCAACATATACACCTTCTACTTCTATTTACAAATAGTTTCTAAGGTGTTGAGAAATGACAACAAGAAATATCTGTTTAATTTGTCCTTGAATTAAATTGTGAATTAAAATTGAATTCTATTCTCATAGCAAATTGTAAATAGTTAACTAAGTTTAATTAAGTTAATTATCTCAGGAATTTCGAGTTGGAAGTATTTTGGAAATCATGTATATGTTATCCATACATATTAGGGGTCCAATATAAGTTTAGATTGAGTTGTAATTAGTTAACTCAGTTTACTGAGTTATAATCAGTTAAACTAGTTCTAACTGTTTGTTGAACTAGTAGAGGATTAACAATCACTTGGTGCACTGGTGTATCCACAAGTGCTACACTATATAATTGAATATTCTCTCATCAGAAACTTATGCATGTTAGTTCCGAGAAAGACCCAATTGAGACTAGAGTGCAGGGACAATGTACTATCAATTGTATGATTTACTGAGTTGTAAATATCATGCATGCAAATCAGGAAGAGGACCTAATTGGGATTGCACAATTTTGGAAGCATGAATTCCATTATATATGGGCCATTCATCCTAGGAATTGCACAAGGAAACATGGGCTTGGAAGGTAGTGAAAATTGGCTAAGTGTTGGCTAAGAGTGGGCTTATGAGGCGGAAAGTTGAGCATACTTGTGCGGAATTGTTCTTGTGAGAACAAGCTTTGTATCTTCACTCATATTTTTCATTAATGAAATATAGATAGGAGAGGTTTTGAGCAGTGGCTTTCCCCCAAAAAAATATTGTGTTATGTGCCATTTATTTGTCTTTTTCTTGTCCATATTTTTTTCATCAATCTATTGGCTTCCACTGGTTGAAAGTAGAAGTAGATTTTTGTCCTTTGCTTTAGTAAATCACATGAGCTTGTGAATCTACATTGTATCGAAGCTGAAGTCAATATACTAGAGGAGATTTTGAAGTTTTGAGTTACAGGTGAAATTCGAATTTACAATACATACTTCAGGATGGGGGCATGACATTCTACAGTTTGCAGCTCGAGTATGCCTTGGAAGGCAAATCGAATTATATAGCTTGGAGGGATAGAATGGAGGATGTTTTGGAGCATAACGACTTGAAGGAAGTCATTGATCAAGACATTCCTAAGCCAGCAGAATTGGATGCACAAAATCTGGTTGAATGGAAAAAGTGTGTGGTGAAGGCGAGGCGGATAATCCTTGAGGGAGTTTGAGTCCACATTGTCTTGAGTATCCATGGAAAGGAAACTCCATATGATATGTGGAAAGAATTGATGGATTTGTATTAGAAAAATAGTGACCAAAAGAAATTGGCACTGAAGGACAATGTGCGAAAAGTCAAAATGGAGAAAGGTGGGACTATTCCAAAATACTTGAACAAGTTCACTCAATGTCGTGATGAACTTGGAGGTGTTGGAATCATAATTCCTGAGGATGATATGGTGAGTATTTCTCTTTTGGGACTCCCAAAGAGTTGGCATAATTATCAGGACCCTATTAGTGGTCGGGAGAAATACCAGATTGGGAATGACTGTGGTCAGATTTGATGCAGGAGGAGATCAATAGGAACACAAGGCATGGATCTTCATCAAAGACTGATGATGAAGATAATTGTGCTTTAGTGATTAAGGCAAAGAATGGGAAAGGGAAAGATTCCCATTCCAAATCAGATTCTTGCCATGGAGGTAAGAAGAAAGACATGGTGAAAGTTAAGTGCTTTCATTATCACAAGTTGGGCCATTTTGCTACAAATTGTCCACTCAAGAAGTCTAAGAAGAAGTCCTTAGGAGGAGAGGAAGGTAAGGCTTTGGCCTCTCAATTCGAATTGGAATTTTCCCTCATTGCATGCATGGTATCATCAATGATGGGAAGTGTATGGTACTTAGACAGTGGAGCTTCATTCCACATGATTGGCGACAAGGAGTTATTTAATGACTTGGAGGAGAAATATCTCCAGATGCATATCGATATGGGTGACGATGGGAGGTATAGTGCTACTGGATTGGGCATGGTTTATTTTTAGAGGGAGCATGGGGTTCCACTCACCTTGAAGAATGTTATGTATGTGCATGGGCTGAAGAATAACTTGGTATCCGTTTTCTTGCTTGAGGATAGAGGCTATGATGTGATCTTCTCTAAAGTAAATGCGTTCCTTCGACACATAGCCATAGGTCAAGTAAAGAAGATAGGGATTCATGTGAATAATCACTATAATCTGGAGGTAGAGAATTGTGCTTCTTTGAGCATGAAAGCAGAGATGGTGAAAAGCCGAGATGTTGGTGAGTTGTGGCATAGGAAATTGGGTCACTTGCATCATGGGACTTTGAAGATCATGCAATAGATCTCCACTGGTTTGCCCAAAGGTACACTAGAGAAAGTTGATACATGTAAGGGGTGTACTTTGGGTAAATAAACCAAGTATTCCTTTCACGATAGAGACAATCGAGCAGAGGCTATTCTAGATTGATTCCATTCAGATGTGTGTGGACCATTCTCGACAACATCCACGACCAAACAATGGTATTGTGTTATATTTGTTGTTGATTTTTCTCGAAAATGCTGGATATGTTTCATGCAGAAAAAGGATTAAACCTTCACAAAGTTTTGTGAGTTTAAAGAATTGGTGGAGAAAGAGTTGGGAAATAAGGTTAAAGCTCTACGGAGTGGTAATGATGTTGAGTATGTCTCAAATGAGTTTAAGAACTTCTATGCAGTGGAAGGGATTAAATGGGAGTTGATGACACCCAATAACCCTCGGCAGAATGGGGTGGATAAGAGGAAGAATAGAAGCATAGTAGGGGCAGTGAGGGCAATATTGCATGATCAAGGCCTACCACTACACTTGTGGGCTGAGATATGCAACACAATAGTTTATTTGCAGAACCGTAGCCTGCATTAGATACTTGGGATGAAGACACTAGAGGAGGCTTATTCCAGGAAGAGGCCAGGTGTTGGTCACTTCAGGATATTTAGGTCATCAGTATATTTCCATGTGACAAAATATGCACGAAAGAAGTTGGAGCTGAAATTAGAGTTGAGGATATTTATGGGGTACACTCATACACCTCACAACTATTGGGTGTACTTGCTCACCAACAGGACGACAGTGGTTCACAGGGATGTCAAATTCGATGAGGAGAAGGCCATGCGATTTTCCCTTGAGAGGGCGCTTTAGTTACATGTGGTTGAGGAGATTTTAGCTCCTAAGGTTGAGGAGCCTTAGATTGATGTGGAGCAACCACATGCAAAGGATCCAGGAGCGGAGACATCCACTCATGAAAAGTCTTCCAAAGATGGGAGAAAGCACACCAAAGAGGTGGATAGATTGTTGTTAGATGCTAGAGAGAATGTGGGAACACCCACATCAAAACACAGATAGAGGAGGTCACCTAACAGGTACACTGGATACATGGCTCTTATGAGCAGATATGTTGTGACAAAGCCATCTTCCTTTGAGTAAGAAATGCAGCAGCCAGTTTGGGTTGATGCCATGGTGGAGGAGTATAACTCCATAGTTCATAACAGTGTTTGGGATGTGGTCTCGATACCATAGGATAAGTTCGTGGTGAGATCCCATTGGCTTTACAAAGTAAACACATTTATAGATGGTACTGTGGAGAAGCATAAGCATAGATTTGTGGCCTGTGGCTTTTCACAGGTAGAGGGGATTGACCATGATGAGACCTTTGACACTGTTGCAAGGTACTCATTGACCAGATCTACATTGGCACTATCACCGTAGATGGATTGGAAGATACATCATATGGATGTGAAAACAACCTTCCTTAATGGCACGATTGAGGAAGAGGTGTACATAGAACATCATGAAGGTCTTGAAATCATCGACCGTGAGTCGCATGTGTGACAACTCAAGAGAGTATTATATGGGATGAAGCAAGCACCTCATGCTTGGTACACCAGGATAGATAGTTACTTCACCAGGTTGGGCTTAATGAAGAGTGAAGTGGATGTGAACCTGTACCACATAGTGGTGGAAGGTAAACTGTTGATCATTGTACCTTATGTTGATGATCTCATAATGATAGGTGATGATCAGCTGATCAAATATTGTAAGGAGGACATTGCAAGAGAGTTTGAGATGAAGGACTTGGGGCTCATGCATTACTTTATGGGCATCGAAGTCTAGCAGGGTGATGGGGAGTGGTTTGTTTATCAAGGAAAGTATGCCAATGAGATACTTAGGAGGTTCCACATGGAGAGATGAAAGCCTATGGAGAATCCTCTAGATGGTAAGTGGAGGAAGGATAATGCTAATTTAGGAGAGGTAGTGGAAGCTACTACAGGAAATTGGTGGGTTCACACATGTACTTGGTGAACACATGACTAGATTTATGCTGTGTAGTTAACCAACTTAGTCAAGTGATGGTTAGGTCTACCAAGCGATATTAGAAGGTGGTAAAGTATCTATTGAGATACCTCAGGGGCACTACTCAATACGGATTATGGTACATATAGACAGAGGGAGTGAAGCTTCAAGGCTTCATGGATGCAGATTGGGCGGGGAGTCTACCCGACCAGAGAAGCAAATTAGGAGGGTTTTTCAGTATTAGGTTAGTGACAATTTCTTGGTACAACAGGAAACTGAGGCCAGTTGCACTCAATTCGGCATAGGAAAAGTACATGGCTGCAAGTCAGGAACCATGTGAGGCCATCTAGATGAGGAATATCCCGTTTTGTCTGTTTGATCAGTAGATGGATCCAACAATGATTTACTCCAATAATAAAAGTTGTATAAAACTCTCAGAAAATCCAGTTTTTCATGATAGGTCCAAGAACATCGATATGTAATATCATAATCTCAGAGATTATGTATTGAGGCAGATCATGTTGTTAGATTACATTTCCATGGAGGAGAAAGATGTTGACATTTTGACAAAGGCATTGTCAAGATGTAAATTCAAGTTTCACAGAGACAGGATAGGGGTAGTAGATAATCCCTTTCTTGTTGAGAGGGAGTGTTGAGAATTGGCAACAAGAAATTCCAGTTTAGTTTTTCCTTGAATTAAACTATGAATTAAAATTGAATTCTATTCTCAAAGCAACTTGTAAATAGTTAATTAAGTTTAATTAAATTAATTAGCTTAGAAATTTCGAGTTGGAAGTCTTTTGGAATTCATGTATATGTTCTCCCTAAATTTTAGGGGTCCAATATGAGTTTAGATTGAGTTGTAACTAGATAACTCAGTTTACCAAGTTATAGCTAGTTAAACTAGTTCTAACTGTTTGTTGAACTAGTATAGGATTAAAAATCAGTTGGTGCACTGGTGCATGCACAAGTGCTACTCTAGATAATTGAATATTCTGTCATTGAAAACTCATGCATGTCACTTCTGATAATTACCCAGTTGAGATTAGAGTGCAGGGAAAATGTACTATTAGTTGTATGATTTAGTGAGTCATAAATATCATGCATGAAATTAGGAAGAGAACCTAATTAGTATTGCACAATTTTGGAAGCATGAATTTCCTTTATATACAGGCTATACATCCTAGGTTTTGCGTAAGGAAATTGGGGTTTGACAGGCTGCGGAAATTGGCTAAGTGTTGGATAAGAGTGGGCTTGTGAGGCATAGAGTTGAGAAAACTTTTATGAAATTATTCTTGTGAGAACAAGCTTTGTATATTCACTCATATTTCTATTAATAAAATACAGATAGGCGGGGTTTTTAGCAGTGGTTTTCCCCATAAAAGCTTGTTGCGTTATGTGCCATTGATTTGTCTTCTTTTTATTCACATTGTTTCTCATTCTATTGGCTTCCTATGGTTGAAAGTAGAAGTATATTCTTGTTCTGTGCTTTAGTAAATTGCATGAGCTTGTGAATCTACAAGAAAATATGCATTGGGTTACTTGTATGTATATGGGTCTCCTAAACAAAGTTCATCTTGTCTTGATGATGAAACACATTGGTTGGTTTGAAACACGTCGACAAATGTTTCTTGATGTGATTATTATTGAACAAAATTTATTAGAATCCGAAAGATGTTAAATTTGTTGAGGTTGTTGGTCGTAATAACCATAAGGTTGAACGTTCTACAGGTGCTTGCTCATTGACCAAGTGGAGAAAACCTTCAGTAAGTGTTCTAGAAGCAATTGGTACTTGATCTAGATCATTTTTCTCAAACAATAATAATTATGGCACTGACATATGGCACTTATTTGCATGAATGACTCATACATTCTTGCATACAAGAAATCACTATCTAAAGATAAGAATTTGAAATTGTTGGTACATCCTTAGTTTGCTTTTTCATTATAAAAGAAATTCACAAGCCTCTTCAACCTATATTCTTTAAAAAAACCAATTATCAACAAATGGAAGATATAAATGTGTGGAATAAAATAATTGGATATCACCTCTTCCAGGGATTATTTGGCATCATCAAAAGTTTATTCATTACAAATTCCAATGACTAATGCCATGTATAATAATGCATTAGGAATACATCCATTTCAGACATGTCTCTTAATATATGGTAGGAATATAGTACCTTTCCTTCTTTGCATAAACCAATTATCATTCTATTATAGTTAATCACATTTGGTTTGCATCACATGAAATTCATCTTACTTAGGATCCATCTTGCTTAGAAGTTAGGAGCCTATATGCCTCATGCAATTTATTTTTTTAGCATATTATATTCAATACTATGTTGTAGGTAAAGAGAATCTATAGCATAAACCTTGTTTAACATTTCATTCAAGACACCTAGTGCTATTTTAATATGGATTTCCCACAATTCCTTGCATTAAAATGTTGTAAGTATCAACATCGAGAATTCAACCCTGCTTGTGTATCTTGTTGAAAATAAAATAGGCATGACTCAACTTGTCACTATGGTGTTGGGATCTAATGAGGATATTATAGGTCCTTGTATTGGGGTTATTCCAAATTCATGCAAGTTTTTTTAAAAGGGAAAGAGATATCTCAACACAATTGTATTGATTAAGCACAATCAATAAAACAATGAAATTCTTTGCCAAAGTTTTGTAACTAAACTCTAACATGTGAGGTAAACCCTTGAGAACTTCATTAGGAATTCCAACTTCCCCATAGATATATCAACAAACATCCCTGGTGTATATGCAAAACCATATTTTATCATTTGTTGGATTAGACCTTCTTTTTTTGTAAACTGCCTCACATGCCCTAGTTTGCATATAAGGGTATGATAAGTGAAACAAATATGCTTGAAACCAAGTTACCAATATGCAACTCCAAAAAGTCCCATTCCTAACAAAGCATCTCTCTATAAATTTAAGATTGTAAATTGATTTTGGTAGTATTTTCAAACTTTTACATCCATTGAGTGATTTATGAACTAACAAGAACATCAATTGTACAAAACTTTCTAGAAGACCGATCAACTGCATATGCATTTTCAAATCTAGATGAATTAAGGATGTTAACTTTCCAAGCCTTTCAGGAAGTAAAGACAAGTCACATTAGTGTGCTTATAATTTTTCAAAGTCTTATCGCCTTAAAAAAACATCTCATCAAACTCACCCAGAGATATCTAAAGAGAAAAGTACCTTACATCATTAAAGGCCCATGTTCTACATAGAGAGAGACTCATCTCAACACTTTCTTAATGCATGCCCTTAACTTTATGCCTATTGGAGTAATCAACATTCTACATCATGAGCCAATAGGAATTATGAAAATCACCATACAATGGCCTCTCATCCACCATAAACTAAGAGGGATCCATTTCTCTTAACAAAGCTCATATTGGGTTGTGTGAGCCTAAAATTTTGAAGAACAACTCCAAAAGAACTATACAAAAATATGATGCAGGGAGCAACATTGAGTAGAAAATAGAGCCCTGTAAAGCCCATATTTTGAAAGAAAAGGAAAGTAGTACAACACCTTTGGCTTGCTTTTCCTGGTATCAACATGTGTGCTCTATTTATAGTTTTACATTCCCCCACAAAAAAATGTGAACAATTGTTGTCATCACTGACAACCCGCGTTGTCCATCCTCTATATCTCCCTGATGTGAATTCATAGTTTTAAATCATACAAAATTCATTACTTTACAATATCATATGATTTTCTTTACAATATGCTATGCTTCTCTTCTACATGAAAGTGAGAAAAAAGCCATTGGAGATACTTTTTTGAGAAGAAAACTCCCCAACTCTTCTACTTTGTTTTGCAGTATATTAATTTCTCCGAAATTTTCTCTTTCTTGATGTGAAAAATTAGAAGTGTTTGGTAAGGCCCTCAAGAAATCTCTTACGTTGAGTTTCTTATTGAGCTTATCCATACAAACAAAATAAATCATACTTTGGTATCTATGAAATGACTATAGAATATAGGGTTGCCTAGGGAATGAAAATGTGCAATTATCTCCTTCAATTCCATAAATTTGCTTCAAATATTTAAGGTAGCAATGGTTTTCTCTAATATTGTAATTTAATGTTTTTATATTCACTAATTAAGAAATCTTTCAAACCATGCATTCTAAAATTAAGAATTACATAATGGTGTGGACAATATCATATCATTTCCTTCACAAACAAGTATCTATTATACAAATTGAAAGTTAAAAAGAATTTTCCTTAAATCTCATTGAACCTGTCACTCTCAATTTCCAAACCAATCATATTAGAGGAATAATTATAATATGCAAGGCTAAATGATAGAGTGGACATCATGTCATCAGTTGATTCACAAATATAAATTGATTGCATAGTGTTGTCGCTACAACAAACACCCTCCAAAATTTGGTCTACACTTGAATTTTAGAGCCTACTATGGATGTTGCAATCATTCATCCCATATTCATTTTATGGTGATACAATGCTTTTTTAATTATTCTAGATTTCTTATTAGTTTGTAAGTGTCAAAGTCACTTTCTCACACATGCTCAGTCTGTAACAAGTTCATTTGCGCACTATTTTATGAAAGTTTGAATAGGCATTGCATAAGTCCAACAAAATAGTGTATGTTCAATGTTTAAGCTATGTTGACAATTAATGTGCACTTTCATCAACAATCCCTCACTTTTGGTTGCGATTATTCTTCTATTTCGGTGAAATTTTCTAACTGCCGCTTTTGCACACCTTCAGTTTCACAAGTATGTCTTTCATGTTTGTGACTATTTCTTTTGCTTGTTTTCATTGTAATAAGTGTCATTTTCATGCTATATTCATTTTGGCATGTGTCACTTTCAATGTCGTTCAAATTTTTCAAGTGTCAGTTGCACTTTCCCCTTACTACCATAAATGTCATCTTTTGGCATGGCAAGAGTCACACAACATACATATCTAGTTTTGGTATGTTTCAAGGGGTAAGCTTCATGTTAATGAGTCATTCTTATAATGTAGACATGTATCACACTCATTCACAAAGTTTTAAGTGTTGTGGTATAGGTGTCATCACCATCGTTGCTAAATGTACCTTTTGTGTCGTACTTAGGGTAAGTTGTTGCAATGTCATCACATTGAGGGAAGTATGTTGTTCATGTGTTCTGAGTGATCAATGTTGGGTCATAAAATATTCTAATTGTGTGATCATGCTAAATTCTTGTCCTTGTTTAACTTGGCCTCATTGATACAACACAGAAAAATCCATAAAAATTCTTGACCAAGCAACCTGGCCTCACTCAGCCTTCCTGAATTGCGCATTGCACAGTCTCAATCCTCAAGCTCAAACCTCGCCTCTTGGAATTGTTGAATGTGTAATAATTACCTTCCAGAACTACAAAGTGTGTAGTCTTCTTTCTTAGTCCCGATTTTTGACCGAATGAGACACACAATTGCGCAATCCTTGAGTCTGCCTCTCAGCGTATCACCCGGTTCCATCTCATTCAGTGGTTATCATGAAGCATGTTAGTCTGGGGGTTTATCAGACTAATGTCATCTTGTCATGAGTGGAGTTCAGTTGCATATATTCCATCATGTTATGATAGGATTACGATGAGGGAGATGCAGAAGGGGACCTTGCTAGAAGACACCTTTGAAGATGCAGAAACAAGTTGATCAATCAAGAGAAGACAAAGGGACATGAATTTGCAACAATAGTTCAAGATCAAGTTACACTGAAGACTCCTTATCTTCAATCCATACAGAGGAAGAAGAATATCATGTTCCATATATCAATAAGACACAAAGAAAACAACAGCAAAGCAAACTTGACATTGGGATGATATCATATAGTCCATGTCATCAGTGTCATGTTATGTCATGAGTGATCATGTGCCACATCATTTTGTATATTATGTAAATTATTTATTGGTGTAATGTAAAGTAGAAGTAAAAGACTCATCCATGTAATGTGAAAATTCATGTGGGAGTCGAAATTTCATAGGGAATTTAAACAGGCATGAGGGTTTTCCAAAAATCATAAGGGAGGTGAATGATAACCCCATTTGTTATATATACACCCTCATTACTCATGTAAAGGAATTTTCACCTTGGCTCCTCCTACCAGGCATTAGAGAGAAAGATAGTTCTTTTGGAGGAGAAAGTGGTTGCTGTAATGCTCCACTATTGGAGCTAGTGGTGTTCTTTGTACTGATGTATCTTAGAACTTTTACTTAATTACGAAGTTGGTTGAGACAACACACACTTTCATGCACATGTCATAAATATTGTAAGACTATTATTTGAATGTTTGCGATGTATGTTGTTTTCATTTGTACTAAGGAAATTTAACTATTTCAGTGGCTTTAGTACTTATCTTGTTGAGGTTGTGTTGTATCTTCTATAACAATTGTTGCTTCTATGTGAACTATTTCACTAGTTTCGCAATGATTCATCT
>APFE030980883.1:31450-66400 GCA_000404065.3 Pinus taeda
TTCATCTGTATATATATATATATATATATATATATATACTTGTGCGTATATCATAGAATAATACTATTATTTGTCTTTAAAAGGCTCACTTTTATCTCCCCTTTCGGTAGAAGAAGCTTGATACATTTTGGTTGAACATTCCACAAGGCATACTCGCTAATCTGAAAGCACCTGTGCATCACTCCCTTTTGTTGAACATTGTAGCCAAGGCACATCTCTAAGAATATATGGTAGTCGGGCATTATTTCCGGAAGGGATCCTACACCAAACGGTGCAAAGTCTAATTGGGACTTTTCATCAGGGAGGCCCTCTTGGTTGATTATATACCAACATCGACAATAAATGTTTCTAGAAGGAGGGCCAGGTGAAAATTTGTGCCCATTGAGTCTATTTTGAACCTCTTATCTTAAATGGCTCATCCCCAAATCATAATCCCAGAACGTTTCTCTAACATATCTCTTGGTAAACTTTTCTTCTCTGCAGAACAATTTGATGACTTGTCACAATTTAAGTTTGATAGTGAGGGTGATACATCCATTACTAAGCATGTATATATTTTTCCTAAGTTTTGTGAATAATATGAAATTAACTATTAAGATGTGGTTGGTATTCTTTTCTTCCTCACACTTGAAGTTTGATTTAACCAATGGTGTCATACCCTACCAACCACTTCCATTCATTCTTTTGAACACCTCATTAAGGAGCTTCATTTAGCCTTTGATAGGTATGGTTACTGAGATGTTCTAAAAGAATAAATAAACTAAGAATGAAATATAATGAATCAATTGGGAAGTTTTCTAATCAATTCGTTGACCTTTCCTATGAATTTTCAGAAGAGGATATAGATTGGGATTTCTTGAAACAAAAGTTTGAGCATTTGGTTCATATCTCTATTCATGGTGAATCTGAACCCCCTGATATTTTTTCTTCCCCAACTCTTGTAAATAATGAGACACCTCTAATTCAGAGGGGGGACCTACTATTCCTTTTGTTTATTTCCCTCCTCTTTTAGTTATGATATTGGGTGTCTCCTTGTGATGATGCCAAAGTTGGGAAATCTATAAATAAAATCGCCAATCTATCTCTTAAATATTTATCCATTTCTCATGATCTAGATCTGATGGAGGAAACCTTTGAATGGTTCATGGAGCCTATAGTGAGTGTTAATCCTTCTAGTCTTCAAGATGATATTAACAGTTTTAACCTCAATCCTAAATCTGGTTCCAATGAAAGTCTTACTACTTCAAGGGACATATGTCATCCTCTATAATCTATATGCCATGACTCCTTATGTCATGATCCATCCGATCAATCTGCTCCACCAACTAGTTATTCACAGTTTCTTAATTTTCAAGTTGCTAATTCAAATTGCGATAAGGTACAAGGCAATCACGTTACACAGATAGAGGAGCAGAAAAATGAAGATACTTTTGATCTCTCTTCCCTCTTTCAAATTTCCCCATTTCAAGATGATGCTCTTCCATTCTTGTATGATTTTCAATCGACTAATATCAATTGTCAATCAAATGAAGTTGATATGATTAATCAATCTATAGTCGTGGGTAGAAATCATTATGATGATAATGACTTTATTGATGTATGTGATGACGAATGCCCAAGTGCACCAATTGATATTTCAGTTTCTCATGAAGGTTTTAATTTGACAGATTTAGATCTAGAATTTTATTAGGTAAACTAATATGTTCTTATGGAAACTTCATTTCCATATCACTATCCCTTGTGATCTATTTTTTTCGATGCATCTACTTGCGATGAAGATACTCCATGCTCTTCAAGTTCTTCATCTGATGATTTGAAATATGAATTGACACAAGCTAGTGAGGTTATCTATGATGAAAAAGGAAATAATCAAATCATTGAGTATTATTTCTATCCCTCATCATCTCTTGTTTTGGATGAAGAAAACTCTTCAAATCAATTTGCTCATGAAATTTATCTGATTCATACATCTCTAGATTTTCAATTAGAAGAATCTTTCGAATTGAGTAATCTTGTTGTTGAAATTGTAAAATATGATCAAATCAGTGATAGAGATGGTTTCCATATAGTTAGTAGTGGTCTCATTGAAATTTGTGGAAGCATCTATCCTCACACCATGCATGATCTGATTCAATCTATTGAATGCAATTTTACAATCCTTGAAAGTTAACTTTCAAGACTTCTCAGGAAGTCAAGGCACTTCAAATTTTGTTAATGGTTATGTTAGGATCTCATGAATCTGGTAAGATACTGATCTAGCTCTTGGGGGGAGGCCCCCAAGATTTGAAAAGTTAAAATGTTAGAAGGAAAAAATTTGAACATACAATAAACAAAACCACCAAGAAACGTTTTGTTAAAATAGAGAATAATTGTAAAAGCTACATTGTGGTGGACAATTTGTCCTTTTACAAAAAGTGACTTGTTACTTATAGTATTTTTAAGTTTCAATACCATGGGTAAATTCCATGGGTGAATGAATACTATGGGTATATTATACCATGGGTGAATGCCACTTACAATACCAGGGGTAGATTCCATGGGTGGATGAATACCATGGGTGGATAAATACCATTGGTGAATGAATACCATGGGCAGATGCCACTTTCCATTCAGATCATTCCTCCCTCCCTAAGAAGCAAAGGTACCCATTGCATGAAGTTCCCTCCTAAGAAGCCTTTGATGAATATGAAGAGTCACTTAAGGGAAAGGTTTTTTGTGGTTAACCCATAACCATGATGAACGAAGATCCGATGATAGAGATACCCAGTAATGCTTGTGACCAACTGTGATATTGGCAATGTGTGACCTAGAAAATAGAATTCGATGACCCATAACCATGAAAAAAAGATCTGAGGATAGAGATACCCTGTAATTCTTGTGACCAACTGTGATACTAACAATGTGCATTTTAGCAAATGGACTTCGATGACAAGAATTTTGTGCAATTGACTGATAACCATGATGCTGACTATTGATGAAGTAGCAAGTGCCTACATAGCCTATGGTGGTAGGGAGCATCTCCAAACAACCCAAGATAAATGCTTATATGCTGAAACTGATGAATGTGGAGCAAGTGCCTACTAAAGCAGGGTGGGAGGGCACGTCTCCAAAGGGAAACTGCTTTGAATGTTGCTTCAAATATAAAAAGTCATGGATTCTGGGTGGGGTACAGAACCAAGCCACACCAGTGATGTACCTAAACTATAAATGTGTTGCATACTTTTCAGAAAAGTGACGATGGGTGTTGAATATTCTCCTATCCAATGAGATGTTGTAAAGACTTCTTTCACATTATAGACCTTTTGCTACAACTTTGTTGATAACTTCTACTACAGGTGATGAAAACAAATTTTGTCAAAGAATATTTTGAGGTATTGAAGATATATTTTCATTGATATAAGACAGTTGAAATTTCATGACTAGTGGAGTGAGAAAATGATTCCAGAAACTCATGGTACGTGTGACCGCACTACATTCTAGACATGTGTAACTTCAGTTGCTCATATATCACAAACTGGGAAACGAAATCAAATTCTGTAAAAACCACATTTGAGCTAATAAAAGATAATTTGAAATGAGCTACTTTTCACCCTTATATGCTCTATGGAGTTTGTGTAACTTGCATGAAGCTTGCTGCAAAACTTTGAAACTGAAATATGCTTCAAAATCTCATTACCATGGAGCCGTAACCTGAATCTAATACCACTGATCCGATCTTGGGAGGAGGTTCCCAAGATATAAAAAATTGAAATTCTAGAAGAAAAGAGGAGAACACATAATATTAAAAAAACCAATATTTTATTTTATTTTATTTTTTATTATCAAAACAAAAAATAAATGTAAAGCTACATTGTGGTGGAAAAGTTGTCCTTTTAAATGTGACTTGTTACTTATATTATTTTTTGGTTACAATACCATGGGTAAATTCCATGGGTGAATGAATACCATGGGTAGATGTCACTTACAATACCATGGGTAGATTCCATGGGTGGGTAAATACCATGGGTGAATGCATACATTGGGTAGATGAATACCATGAGTGGATGCCACTTACAATACCATGGGTGGATAAATCGAATGGGTTGATATATACAATTGGTGAATGAATACCATGTGTATATTCTACTTTCCATTCGGATCAACTCCTCAAGCTAAGTCAGATCTTGTTTTTCTCGCAAAATTATTTCTTTTCATGGTTTCACTAGATGTAAATTCCTTCTTGAAATATGTGTGGTATTTCATATATAGTCTTTCAAACTTTCAAGATTCAGTTTATGATTGGATTTAAGATTCTATTTCAGTTTATTCTTCTCCATGGAAGGCTCTTGTACTTAACTTGGGTTTGGAGTTTGTATCTCTAATAAAAGCATGGAACTATGAGTTTGATCATTTCAAAGACTACCTTTGGTCAAAGGAATCATGTCTATCCGACGCATTTAAGAATAGCTAGCTCCTAGTTTTTCTTGTGAATGTTATACGGTTAATCTGTTTCTTCATCGAACCTGAAATCCTCTTGAGTGCTAGTGAATGCATTAGTTATTGTGTGAATAAAATTCTTCATTGTTCATTTTGTCTTGATTGGTTTCATGTGTTTTCTATACTAGCATTCCTTTTAACTTATTTGGATGATTACGATGCTAGTGAAGTGTGTAACCAGTTACAAGGAAATGGTTTGTTATATTTATCATGCGAGGGAGATGAATCTTTTATTCAGGAAATTTTCAAAACCTTTCAAACTAACCTATATTTGTTGTCTTATAATCAAGAATATCATGCCACAAACAATCCATCTGATCATAATATTAAATGCCATTCATTTTATCATTTTCCCACCAGTATATCTGATGACAGTTGTTTCACATTGATTAATCTTTATGCTTTATCTCACTATTCAGATACTTGTCAAGTAGTTGGGGCACTTCATATTTTTCTTATGGTTATTTGAGGTCCTCACTACCTTGAAAATCCTTTTGAACACAATTAGATTCATTTTCCCTCACAAAAATCTCATCTTGATCCCACACTTTTAATCGAAAATTCATATTTTCAAATATTTCAGGGTTCTCAAGGGGACTGTTTCGAATTTCATGATCCAATCGTTGAGTGGCTAGAGCAATCTTATCTAGAAAGCTCTGTCACAAATAACAAGTTTCAATATTTTCTCATGCTGGCTAAGGAGGATAGTACAAATGAAGATACATTCGCAAGAAGCTTCTGAGGTTTGTTAGAAGTAGTGGCTATTATATATCTTTTTGCTGACAGGAAATAAATTTACTTTTTTGTGCAAGTTATTCAAGCTCTTATCTTTTCCATTCCACACTGTTTTATATCTATTTTAATTGCTTGTATCTTGATGTATTTAGGTCGGGAGCAACTGCGATGGATAAAATGGAAATTTCATTATATGTGACAGTGACCTTCTAGCCGATTAGGTTAGGAGTAGGTCTAGTTCCATATTAGCTTCTCTTACACATTCATCCTACACTCACTTTTTGTAGTGTTTATTATGTTTTGTGACTTTTGTCTCACATTCTGTTCTTGGTTTAGCCTCCAATTGTTTTGTCTTTCTAGTTTTTTTCCTTGTTGTTTCTTGTTTCTTCTTTTGAGTTTTGCTTAATAAAACTTTGCATGAAGGATGTTCCCTTCGACTCAAAAGATAATGTGGTTAAATAGTAAAGGGTCTTATGACACTGGCATTTGGCTAACCTTTAGTCCTTCTTCTTCGTCTTGGTTCCATACCTTTTGGTTGATGTTGTTTTGATGGAAAGTACAATCCTTTCGTAAGGATATATTTGTATGAGACCATGACATCCGTATATTTTCTAGGAGCCATGTTTCTCTGCTTGGAATTTGTGTTTCATGTTTTTCCACGCTAATGAAATCAAGTAAAGAAGGACAAGGGGAAAATATTAACAAGAAGACCAATATCAAAGGTTTTATGTATGATTCTATGAAGGAACAACCTCTTATGTTCTCAATAAATTGGGATTACTCTTCCATCCCATGAAATGAATAAGTTTCGATACACAGTCCTACATAAAATAAATAAATAAAGGGTGAAAGAAGAGAAAGGATTGCTATGCAAGGAGGTGAAGAAAGTAACTTTTTGGGGCTTTGTCCAGGCTCCCTAGCAACAAAAAAATGTTTGTGTTCTTGAAGTGACTCCATCAGTATACTGTCTAGGCCTGCTAGTAGTGAAGCAACACAAGAGATAAAAAACTATACTCTAAATATCATAAGCTCATGAATAAAATTACCCTTTTCCTGATTTGAAACATTGTGATATCGTTGGACTTATGAATGTGTTAAATCAAGAAATATATGGAGGGGACTATATATATAATTGGGTTAGGTGGGTAATCCAAAGTAACCCTTATGATGAATCAATAATTCTCAAAAAACCAAGATTTGCGTAAAATATTAGACCAAGGCAATGAAGTTGGAGTTATACCATTGTGTCGCCAAGTGTTTTCGCTACAACAGACACCCTCCAAAATTCGGTCTACACTTGGACTTTAGAGCCTACTGTGGATCTTGTGATTTTTCATTCTATAGTCACTTTATGGTTGTTTGATGATTTGTTAAGTACTTTAGCTTTATTTTTAGGTTGTAAGTGTCAAAGTCACCTACTCACACATGCTCAGTTTGTAACAGGTTGATGAGCGCACTCTTTTATGTAAGCTTGAATAGGCATGAAATAATTCCAACAAGATAGCGCCTATGTAATTTTCAACCTATGTCGATAGTCAATGTGCACTTTCATCGACATCCCCTCACTTTTGGTTGTGATTATTCTTTTATTTCGGTATGTTTTTCCAACTATCGCTTTTTCACACCTTCAATTTGGAAAGTATCACTTTCATGTTTATGACTGTGATTTTTGATTTTTTTCATTGTAATAAGTGTCATTTGCATGCTTTATTATTTTTGGCATGTTTCACTTTCAATGTTGTTCGCATTTTGCAATTTTCGTTTACACTTTCCTCTTACTGTTGAAATGTCATCTTTTGGCATGACAAGTGTCGCACATCGCACATATGCAGTTTTGGTTTGTTTCAATGGGTAAAGGTGGTGTTAATGAGTCATTATTATCACATAGACATGTATCACACTCATTCCAGGGTCTTATTAGACTAATGTCATATTTTCATGTGTGGATTTCAGTTGTAGATATTCCATCATGTTATGATAGGATGATGATGAGGGAGATGAAGAAGGAGACCCTACTAGAAGGCAAATTTGATCAATCAAGAGAAGAAAAAGGCACATCAATTTGCAACAACATTTGAAGATCAATTTTATATTGAAGAATCCTTACCTTCAAGACATACTAAGGAAAAATAAGACCATGTTTCATCTCTCAAGAAGACACAATGAAATCAACAACAAAGAATGGATTGACATTGGCATGTCATCATATAGTCCATGTTGTTAGTGTCATGTCATGTCATGAGTCATCACGTGCCACATCATTTTGTGGATTATTTAAATTTTGTATTGGAAAAATGTAATGTAAAGTGGAATTCCAAGAGTCATCAATATAATGTGAAAATTCACGTGGGGGTCGAAATGTCATAGGGAAGTCAAACAATCACGAGGGAAGTTGTTTGTGAGCACCAACAGTGGTGACACGTGTCACCCATATTTTTCCCATTAATCCACCCAAAAAGACTGAATCTTCCTGCCACATGTCCCCATACAACCACATCATGTTGATGTCATCTGCCACCATCAGCTCCTGAGAGTTAATCATTTGTTTTCATGTCTCTTGTCAGAGAGGAGAGAGAAATGATCTTGCAACCTTTGGTTTTGCACCAATTTACATTATAAAAAATTTAAAGTACCCTAACATTTTTCTTTTGAAAAAACCACCAGGTTCAAGAAACCAATCTTCACACCACTGCATTGTGGTTTGCGGTATTAGGAGGAGTATTTCTGAAGTGGTTCTCAGTGGTTGATTTATGTGATGAACGATATGGGAAACCACCTTCCAACTCCTCAAGGCTTGATAGGAATTCCAAATCAAGGGATGTTGAAATGTCACTATGTGGCCTGACACCCATCTCCTATCACTTAATTTTGTGCTCCCCAAACAATTTTCCAGGATCTCCCTTAGCAAGATGAGCTATTGTAGTGGGGACCTACCAATCGACTTCTTATTGGTTTGTTCTTTTCTTCCATGTCCCAACGCCTGTCTCCCAGTGTATTCACTGTGTGCACCTTAAGGTTGCATAGGGGTTATACCACTGTGCTTGCTCCGCTGGGCTAGAATGTCAAGTGGGCTCTGCTTACGACCAATGAAACTACTTCTGCTGCTCTGCTAGCACTTCTCATTAGCCCACATGTTTCATTTCGACGCCTCAAATCTATGCGCCCTTTGAAATCTTCTAGGCTCACTCCACTGAGATGACCTATGTGATGGGATCCACTATTGACCAATCAAAACTATATTTGTTACCACATTGTCATGCCACATTTTACCAACTCTTGTTTAGAAACTCCACTGGTAGCTCTGCTACATTTGGAAAAATGTGTTAAACTTGGTCACCACTCTGACCCTTCTCTATTCTTAGCTCTTGTTGACAGTGTTGGATACTGCCAAGGTACTGGGGGTCTTCCCAATGTGAAGTCCCAATTAGACCTCACACCATTTGGAGTAGGAGCCCCATCCAGAGTATTGACCTGACCACCATAACATAAAGGCTTGTCTTGGTTTCAACAGATAACATAAGGCATTATATACATAAACCTTGAATAGGAAAGTAAGATGACATTGTGAAGCACTTATTGCAGGATGTAAAAGGAAAATTTCATGAGGGGAGACAAAAAGTGAGTCTCTAAGAGGAAATTAATAGTACTATCCTAGAAGAGTGCATGAGATCATGAAAATATTTGTTAGTGAAATAATTCACATAATGATATTGACCCAAGATATTTTACTTATAGATGCATCAGATTTACATGAAATGGAGCTTATAAACCATGGAACTCAAAATCACATAAAACAATGCGGAAATAAAATGATGAGCAAGAAAACATCACACAAAGATTTGATTATGGAGTTCACCAATTTGGACTATGTCTCCAGGCCCTGCTTAATAGTGGGGAGGCCTTCTTTCATTAAGTGGCATAAAAAGAGATTAAATTACAAGAAAAATTAATTTTCAATCCTTATACCTCCAAGCTGGAAGATGAAGGAAGAATGGAGAGCCCAAATTTAGAAACAGATAGTACCATTGAAATCCTGGTGAAAAATCGTGCAAAAATTCTTATTCGAACACCCAATTCAGATAATCAGGCTTTCTGCACCTTCTTGAAACCTCCTTGCTGCTCAAGGCGAGGTCCCAGCCTACTGCCAAGTCAAGCTACTGATGTACTCCCTAATATTTTGAATTATTGTGTCGGTCTCCATTTTTTTCGATGTGGACAATCCATTATATAAGCTGGTGGCCAACTCCTCAATCCTTGGGAAGTTCTCAACAAACGAAAAGTATAACAGGCAGGTTTGTTTCAAGTAGGTATTCTTGAGCCCCTAAATAGTACGCGGTAACAACCCTATCAAACATAGAAAAACTACCATCGAATAGTTCACAGTCTGTTTTCACATTAAACCTCAAACGACAGAATACTTGGCGTATTCACTCCTAAACCTGATAGATAGACCTTGCCTTTACATTAGCAATGAGTGAAAGGCGGTAAAGGTGTACCCGACAATATTTATCAACTTCAATATCTATATATATATCTTAGTTATATATTTTATATATATATATATATATATATATATATAATATATATACATATACATATCATATACATATACATTTCATATGTCATATACATCTACATATATACGTATGTAATGTACATGTATATGTAGATGTATATTACATATGTATATGTATATGTATATGTGCATGTGTGTGTATATTAATATATATATATTATATATATATATATACTAGATCCAATAGAGCTCCGCAAATCGTAAACCGATGAAGCATGCAGGTCTTACGGTCTATGAACACGATGTGTGCGGTATGCGATTGCAATATTGCAATCGCAATCCTGACCGTCGGGGGCTGATTTGTACTAACTCCCCTTTGCGATGTGAAATTTTTATCATCGCATCGCAACCCTAACTTCCAGGGGTTGATTCATATACACTTGATCCACCTCCGATCCACGATATGCAATATCACAATCGCAACCTGGATCCTGCCGGGGGCCGATTCGTAAACACTTTCCTTTCGCAATTGCGATATGAGATAGTCACATCACAAATTTTCTTTCGTAGGGATGATTTTAAACTGGTGACCTTTGCCTTCTGCAATAAGCAAAATGCGGGACTAATGGTGACCTTCCACTTGGCGCTTACCCTTTTTCCATGTCACGTCATCCTACCACCTATCCAAGTCAAACTTGATTTTTGACTTGCTCTAACTTCTTAATATGAACTCGGATTTGAGTGTCATTCGCATTGTTGGAATTAGGATGATGAGCACTTTGATTCGATGCTAAGTTTATAGAGTTTCTACCATTTTAAGTTTTGAGCCTTCTTTCCATGCCATTGGAACCTTTTAGAGATCTACCTAGATCAATCCTCCCCAATAAGAGATTTTGGATCACCAAAAGCCTTTTCAGTCTATTAGCGAGTGAGGAAATTGTTCCCTCACTTTTTCTTTCTCCATACATCAAGATTTACTCAGATTCATTCCTTTGAAGCCAACACGAAAGTACTCCACATCTCCCTGTCGTGAAGTTATGGTTCTCCTGTCAAGTATGATTTCTTTGGACAACTTGTCTAGATACTCTGGTGAAAAATCATCCACTGTAGGAATCTGTGCAACCTATTTGGTATCCATAATCAATGGATGTTCATAAAGCTTCTAGTTTTCAACATTAATTACTGAGTACATTTGCATATAAGTGGGCAAGTGAAGACGAAAGCATTGTCTCCAATATTTTCCAATATGGTGAAGGGATCATATCAAATGGGTCTCAATTCCCTTCATTCTATCCTTGCTGATGTGGAGCCATACCTTGTCCCCAACTTGAAACTGATGGTCAAATAGGTGCTTATCATGTGTAGCTTTATACCGAGCTTGAATCTTCTCCAACTGCTCCTGTACTTCCTAATGAATCACCTATACCAGCTTAACAAACTTCCATGCTTTGTCCCTATCATCTCGTACAATTCCATCCTCATTTTTCCCAAAGACCATGTCTAAGGGATCCCTTGGTAGGTAACCAAAACATGTCTTGAAAGGTGAGTTCTATGTGGATGAATGTACTGCTCGATTGTATGCATGCTGCACATAAGGAAGTTGTTCATCCCGCAACTTGGGATGTTTTCCACAAAAGCCTCGTAACAAGTGTACCACGGTGCAGTTGATGACCTTTGTCTGCCCATTGGTCTATGGATGAAATTCCATACTTTTTTTTTATCTTAGTGTCCACCATTCTCCACGAGTTGGTCCAAAAATTTCCAAGAAAGTGAGAGTCTCGATCTGATACAATAGATGTGGGCAACCCAAAATGACCCAAACATGATGAAAGAAAAGATAAGCAGTCTGCTCAGCAGTGACCTGCTTTTTACAATGCATTAAAATACACATTTTACTAAAATGATCCATGACGACATACAAATAGTCATTACCTTTCCTAGACATAGGCAAACCACCTACAAAATCCATGGACACACTTTCCCATGGTTGACTTAGAATTGGGAGTGGTGTGTGGAGCCCAAGTTTTCTATTAGAGGGATTTGAAACAAAACACAACACAAAACTCTTTACAAAGTGATTCACAATGTTTTTCATGAGGCCAAAAACAAAACCTCTGTAAATGACATAATATTTTTTCAACCCCAAAATGACCAAACACAAGAGAGGTATAAGCCTCTCAGATTACATATACGCTTTCATCAATGGGTATGCGTAGTTTTCCAAGGTGATACAATAGTTTTACCTGCAAATAATAATTGTCCACCTGCAATTCATGAGTAAGTCTTGCATAAATCTCTTTAAAATCAACATCGTTAGCATATTGTTCAACATAAACTTCTAGCGATAAAGAAGAATTTTGAAAAACTATAGATGCTGAAATAGGAGGGTGAGAAAGCATATATGCTACTTTGTTGCTGGCGCCCTTCTTGTAATTTATTACTCGATGAAACAGTTGGAGGAACCCCACCCATCTGAAATGATGGGCTTTTTGAAGCTTGGTCTGTGACTGAAGGTATTGCATGGGATGATGATCCATATGGATGATGGTATCCTTGCAGATTAGGTAGCATTTCCACTTATTTACACTCTAAACCAACACTTACAACTCCCTATCACACATGGGACAATTCACAACATCCTGGGAGAAAGTCCTTGAATGGTAACATACATGCTTCCTTTGCTGCATTAATACAATGCCCATGGCATATATATTGTCATCTGTTTCCATCTCAAAAGGCTGCTGAAGGTCTGGTAAGGCTAGCACTGGTGCTATGCATATCTTCTCTTTTAGCATGTCGAAGGATTTATGCTACTTTCCTCCCCACTGAAAGGTCTTCTTCACACTTGTCAATGCATGTAAGGGAGATGAGATAACATAGAGGTTCAAAATGAACATTCCCCAGTACTGTACGAGGCCCAAAAAGCTTCTTACCTCTGTGACATTTGTGGGCTCATGCCATTAATCACATCTAATTTAGAGGGATCTATTTTTAACTATCCATTACTGACTATGTGACCTAAATAAACTAGAGAGCTCTTCCCAAACTCACCCTTTGACAACTTTACATACATTTTTTTTTTTTTTTTGTTCAGAACACCAATCACTTTCTTCACATGACATACATGTTCATCTCATGTCCTACTATACACAAGAATATCATCGAGATATACAAGGAAAAAATTATCAATAAAAGGCCTAAAGAAATCATTCATTACCCTCATAAACATGGCTGGAGCATTGCATAGTCCCAATGGCATCACCATCCATTCGAACAACCCCTGTTTAGTTTTGAATGCAGTCTTCCAAATGTCTTGTTATGTAACTCTAACCTGGTGATATCCACTATGCATATCCAGTTTTGTAAAGTAGACATCATTTTTCAACTGATCTAATAATCATCAATGTGAGGGAGAGGGTATCGATTCTTCACCATAATTTTGTTTAGTTCCCTATAGTCTACGCACATTCTCCATGTGTCATCATTGTTTGGCACCAAGACAATCAGTGAGACACACAGAGAAGAACTCGGACTGATGACCCCTTGATTTAGAAATTCCTGCACCTGTTTCTTGATCTCCTCCATCTCCATAGAAGTCATCCTATACATGTCAATATTTGGTAAAGGAGCATCATGTTGTACATGGATCTCATGTTGGGTTTCCCATTTTGAGGGCAATCCTTTTGATTCCTAAAACAATCCATCATATTCGGAAATAATTTCTAACAATTATTTCTTATGATTAGGATCAAAACCTTTGAAAGCATTAGCCATCTCGGCCTCTTTCGCTCTCGCTACTGTTGCACAAAAATTGTCACCTTGACATTCTACAATCTGTGTGAATCCATTACCACTCATACTTTCCTCCTTTGCAAGTCTTAAGCCTCAATTCTTCATATCAAGCCTTGAAAATGAGAGAAAGCCCTCAAAAGTCTCTAAAACTCTGGTTCCGCACTTGCTCTTTGCATTACCTGCAGTCCCACACCTAATGGTCATGGCTTCTGCGCACCTGACCGCTCTGTCTTTTTGTTATGGTTGCGGACCCTGTAAAAGTTAAAAAGGCGCAAATATATTCTTAAAAACTCACTTTGAGTAATTTCTAGAAGCTTTTGGAAGGAATCTTGAGGTGGCAAGTTTGCTCCTTTAAGGTTCATGCATCCCATACCTTAAGGAGCTAACCCCTTGATGTGAGGAGCTTATCCCTTTGAAGAAGGACTCTATCCCTTCATAGGTGGACCTGTAACCTCCTCCCTCTGCACTATAAAATGAAGCATTGGGCTGGTTACTAGGGAAGTTGAAAGCTGAATATTTTTGAGGTGAAATGCTGCTGGAACTTAGTCTTCTTAGTTGAGTTTTTATGAGGAGAGGTTACATACCTCTAAGATCTCATTTGGAAGAGTGCAAGGCTTGTCAAAGTAAAGGAAATTCCTATTTCGGACCCTGGGAAGAGCTTGTTCAACATCAAGGCTAAAAAGGTTTTAAGGTTCTTCTACTTCAAAGTTAATACCCATAATGGACATGATTTATGATATTAGCTATGGAGGTGCTATTTGATGTTTGCTTGTTTGTGATTGCAGATTCTCAAAAGGAAACTCTTTCAGATGGTTGAAGGATGACTACTACAAACTAGTGTTGGACTTAAGGTAGGGTCTTAACACCTTTATAGTTTTTATTTATGAATCATATATGTTTAGAGAAAGATAGATTTGTTGTTTTCTTGTTGCTAGACTATCTTCTGATACTAGGGAGATTGACCTTGTCCACAAGATCGATTTATCTGGCCAACAAATTGGTGACTCTGTCAAAATCTACCAATTCATAGGCCCCTTTTGCCAGCTTTCGCTTAAAAATATAAGGACCATGCCACATAGGTACAAATTTTCCAGCCCCTAGCTTATCGTTTGCTTGATCATATAGTAAAACTAGGTCTTCTTCCGAAAAATTACGAGGTGTAACATTTCGATCGTACTGAGCTTTTATCTGTTTCGCATGAGTTTCGATTGTTAATGCAGCAGTGTGTCGATTATCATAAGGCTAGAGAGTGGCTGGTCATCGTGGACCCACATCTACATTTAAAACTTTTTATTGTCAGTTTGGGACGATTTAAAAAACAAAAAAATTAGTTAAAACTTAGAAAGTGTTGAAAATGATTTATCTGAATCATCCCACTGCTCTCCTGGTGGAAGAATCATGTCTGGGTGACCGCAATAATCCATCCCAGCATATGGAAAATACTAAATCACAAAAATTTGGTTCCTCAACCAACGAAAATACTCACGCGGAAATCGAACAACCTCTGAACCCTCCATAGGGTGACGGGCCATCAAAGCAACCCAACGCATTATCCTAGGATCTCGAGGAAGACCAACCTGAACAGAAAGCTCTTGTGGGACCATTATAGGGACCGTCTCTAGACCAAAGATTACAACGAGGAAACCATATCCAAACATTTTCAGTTGTTCGTTCTTTTCTCTGGTTAGTTGGCCTTTTACATTCGCCAACACAGCTTCGCACCAGTTGAATATGGTACCTCGATAACAGTCTACTGCCATTTGCATCTAGGATCCAGTAGCTACATGCAATGCTGCACTCCCACATATTCTGGTGATAGTGAATGCAATAACCTTAAGTTCAGGACAATCGATAGTTTTAATATCGATTCGTTTGTGCTTTGTTTGATCATTGCAAAACTCCAATTGGAGACTAGTGACAGACTGGCCACGTCGTCTAGTCCTGAAAAGAGATAATCATTTGCCTCTCTTGGGAAAATCAGTCAAGAAATATATGTCCTCTAGCTCAATTTCGAGCTGGTGGCCACCAATCATGAAACACTGGTCCTATATGTTCCACCTATCTACTGGCCATTGCAAGAAGTCTACCTGGGCCCTCATGCCTGGTATAGCCTAGAACTTAAATAGTCCGCATGCTTTCAAAGCCTGTATTGTGGGTGGATGATTTATTGTGGCGTAATCCACATCCTCATGCTTGCGTTCACACTAAATAAGCATTTTGTATGTCCTGCAATGAGAAAACGACATATTAGAACAATTTAGTTTGAACATTTTTGGGCGGAAATAGAGAAAATTAATTTTTTAAAATCCATTTCGTGGGGTTTGCACCCGCTGGTTATAGACAGTGCGTAGGTCTACACATGTCATAAGCAATAGGTGCGGACCCCTGGGAGCAATTTCCTAAACCAATTTCTTCTCCAAAAATCAAAATTAAAGCCTAAAAATGAAATGTAAATGATTGAAATGCAAGATAAGGATGATGTGGATTACTTGGAGCTGACAGTTTTCGATTCCAACGGATGGATTTTCCGCAATCTTCACAGGAAGTTTCTTACCCAAAAGCTCTCACTTCTCACTCTGAAATCAAAATGGTAAAAATGAATTTACAAAAGCCCTTTTTATACGATTTTTTGAATAAATGAATTTTTAATTGATTTATTTTTCACTTTAAAAAGGTAACATTTTGATATATTTTTATTTATCTTAAACATGTATGAGTAATGTTTTGAGTCTTTGTGCAGAATTTTCGATTTTTCGGGGAAAATTGATCATTTTTCAACAAAGAGTACTTTTCTCACTTTTTCAGACTCTTCCAAAAATTTACGAAAAAGCGAAACATTAGAGTCCTCTTTAAGCTCTTTTTTGACTCGTAAAATATGAAAAGATTGCCGAGTTTTTCCCTTTTTAACTTGTTAAACGAAATTAAAAGGGTGATGCAGTTACATCTATTTTCTAACTGTATAAACATGAAAAAATCACCGGATTTTTATCATTTCAAGTTCGATATTGGTTATAAAACGACATGTCTTCGATCGCTTTTTTTCTTTTTCAGATTGGAGCCACCAATTATGAAAAGTACTCCTTGATCGTAATGGTCAAGCGGTTCTCTCAAGTATTATTTTATGCTTTTTCGGGCTTGAGGGACACAAATTTACAAAAAATAACACCCATGGAGTTTTCTTCAGTTTTGCTTTTGACTCCCTAAAATTGAAAAACATCGAGTTTTTCCTACACTGGACTCGTTAAAATGTAACAGTAAAGGACCTGTTCAATTTTAAACAAGAACAAACCACTCCTTCTTAGGGTTTGAATTTTAAACTAAGTTGGACTCATCCGAAGGACGAGCTCATAAACAAGCAAATGTTATCCTCCTCAAGGTTGTCAAAAATAAAGAGGTACTTGCCAGAAATGGTGGGGGAAAAGAGAGAAAAATGAACTTGTTTGTTACACTTTGTATTTTAGAAAAGCTGTTAACCACTCTTGAACATGACACTTTTGTTCACCTAGGTTGGGAAATCCTTTTCCTAACAGTGAATCAAACCATATTGAAAGTCTTTAGCCGGTTTCTGGGTATTAGCTTTGGGTCAATTGTCACCAAGCCATCTGCGGTGTTGTTATGTGTTCAAGAGGTCAGTTCAAACAAACCATTCATTTGCAAAATATCTGTCATCCATTTTGACCATCCCTGAGTCAGTCCTTGCCAATATGTTTCTTCAAAACTTGATCTATGATTTTGTGTTGTGGGCTTGCCTACGATAGATTGCTTTCTATCGACTTCAAATCATTATCTAGAAAGATGATCTAGGAATCATCAATACTTTGGAATCTGCATGCCCTAATGGCAGGTTTCTCTCCTTTGGTGATAGGTTGCATCATTGACCTTTGATCAAAGGCTTCTATGACATGTTCAACATCAGCTCATTTATTCACATTTCATAGATTGTATTGAGTACTTTGAGAGCCATTGACAATATTGGTGGTTTCTCTCATACTTGTTAATAGTTCACATCATTGATTGGTAATCAAGTGGTTTCTACCATGTTTGACTTTGACATATTCATTCACATGGATAGAATCGTACTAGTTTGGGAAGCAGAAATCAAGACCTTGGATCTAGTTTCTACCATCCAGGCTATGAGGAATTTTGTTACTCATTATACAGTGGACTATTCATAAACAGATGGCTGCGCCCATACTATGTCTACATATGTCTATACTCTTGATGTATTACAAAATGATCCCTGTATCAGAACAAGTTTAGTCAGTTTTCTAGTCAGTTTTAATCTGAGTATGGGAATGCCCACCTCAATGATGATATGTTCACATATATATATGTATATATTTTGCATTGAATGTTTTTATAGCTTCCGATTGGGGTGTCCACAGGATGATCCTTCAAATGATAAAGTACTTCATTCTTCATAGATGACAAACTATATCTTCATCTATTACAAACTTCGCAATTTAGGGGGCAATCTGTTGCACAAAAATTGTCATCTTGACATTCTGCATTTTGTGTGAGTCCATTACCACTCATAATTTCCTCCTTTCCAAGTCTTAAGCCTCAGTTCTTCATATCAAGCCTTGAAAATGAGAGAAATCCCTCAAAAGTCTCTAAAACTCTGGTTTCGCACTTTCTCTTTGCATTACATGTGGTCCCGCACCTAATGGTCATGGCTCTTGTACACCTGACCACTCTGTCTCTATGTTATGGGCATAGACCCCTGTAAAAGTTAAAAGGGCGCAATTATATTCTTAAAAACTCACTTTGAGTCATTTCTAGAAGCTTCTGGAAGGAATATTGAGGTGGCTAGTTTGCTCCTTTAAGTTTCATGCATCCCATACCTTAAGGAGCTAACCCCTTGATGTGAGGAGCTTATTCCTTTGAATAAGGACTCTATCCCTTCATAGGTGGACCTGTAAGCTCCTCCCTTTGCACTATAAAATGAAGCATTGGGATGGTTACTAGGGAGGTTGAAAGCTGAATATTTTTGAGGTGAAATGCTACTGGAACTTAGTCTTCTTAGTTGAGTTTTTATGAGGAGAGATTACATACCTCTAAGATCTCATTTGGGAGAGTGCAAGGCTTGTCAAAGTAAAGGAAATTTCTGTTTCAGACCCTGGGAAGAGCTTGTTCAACATCAAGGCTGAAAAGGTTGTAAGGTTCTTCTACTTCAAAGTTAATACAAATAAGTTTGTTTTTCTCAATAAGCTACCATTTTATGGTTTATTTTATGGACTCCTTGATCAACATAATGGACATGATTTATGATATTAGCTATGTAGGTGCTATTTGATGTTTGCTTGTTTGTGATTGCAAGTTCTCAAAAGGAAACTCTTTCGGACGGTTGAAGGATGGCTACTACAAACTAGCGTTGGACTTAAGGTAGGGTCTTAACACCTCTATAGTTTTTATTTATGAATCATATATGTTTAGAGAAAGATAGATTTGTTTGTCTGCTTGTTGCTAGGCTATCTTCTGATACTAGGGAGATCATCCTTGTCCGCAAGATCGATTTATCTAGCCAACAACTACCATGAGCATGCACCCATTGCTAGAATTAACCAATCGTTTAACCTGTCCTGCACTTATAAGGCTAGCATCAACTTTCATATAATGAGCTATGACTATATATTATACCCCGTCCTTTGTGAGGTGGTATTTGTCTTCATGCCAAAAGAAAAATGCCTTTTTGTCATATACATACAGACTTTCCAAGATAATTCCACAGATATCCAAAGGAACAACATCTAACACTACCTCATCAACTAATTTGGAAGCAATAACAAATCTGGCCCTACACTGCTTGGTTACTTGTAATTTAGCTTTATTGCTTATCCAACCAAGCACGTATGGACTTGAATGAGGCTTAGTTATGAGGCATAAATTTTTAACTAAGGACTTTGAGATTAAGTTTGCTTGGGAACCTGAATCGAATAGAGTTTCCACCTTTGTGTGTTTTATAATAACTCTAATGTGGAATAATTCAATTCTCTTTTGCTCATTACTTATAGGCTCATTCAAATAACTAGTACTTGCCATTGAATCAGAATTATTACTAAAATAAGGAGTACCTTTTTCACCTACGACTGTGATCAATGTGTCATCGCCGAAATCTGATCCAAGGTCCTACTGCGCTATTTCCATTATCTTCTGCTTTCCCTTTCTACTGAATCTCTTTGGTCTTAGATCTAGATGTAGCTTCCAATAGTGGTCGCAGTCATGACCTTATCTCTTGCAATGCGTACAATATGGTGTTGCTTCATCCTCTTTCTTGGTTGCGATGGTCTTAGCCTTCCCCTTTCCTTTCTTTTAGAATTTTCCATGCTGAGGGTTTAATGGTGTTTTCTTGACTTGATCATCTTTGTTATTCTTGACTCGACTTTCAATATGAATTGCCATTACACTGGCCTTATCAATCGTAGCAGGCTCGAATAATAATAGTGAGTGTCTTATGTAACTATGTAGCACATCAACATACTTAGTTACAGTCTCTAGTAAATCTAATAAAATGCCCAAATTCAATGCTTATTTATGAAATTCTTCAGTGAATATTTACCCATTTTGGCCTTTACCTTGCCTTAGATATTGCTATTCCATTAGTTCCTTTTGTTTATAACTTGTTGATGGTGTTAGACCCGCAAACATTCAGGGGATCACCCCGGTATGAAGTCCCAACTAGACCTCACACTGTTTGGTGTAGGAGTCCCATCCGGTATGATGGCCCGGTTGCCACTGTCTTAAGGATTTGCCTCAACTCTTGCTTGTCAGCACAGGAGAGTGGTTCGCTTTGTCTTCGAGAAGTGAGGTTTGCGCGCCTGATGAGTGTAAGTGTACTTGTGTGAATGGTTCTTTCACTGTGAGGGGAAAAAGGTGAAGGTGAGTTCTAGGTTGAAAGGGATCAGTCCCAACTCGGCTAGGAACACACAATGCAAAGGACATACACAAATTCCGGTGGAGCTCTCAGATGCGGTAGTCACAACATACAAGGTAAGAGAACACCTACATCACTCACGGATCAATCTAATACGAGTGCAATAGTTGTTACAACAAGGTTTGTGTGAAAGCTATGTCTGATGTCTGGCAGAGCAGTCGACACGGACGGGACATCATTACTGGCACATACAACACATTTCCATTAATAGATTATGTATTACAACAAATGAATCAGTTCATATGTAGAACACATGGTTAAAGAAACATGCATTACAAGTGTTAAGGATCAACCTTACAACAAATACAATACATGTGTGAAAATGTGCTGGCCTGTTGATAGGATTCTGAACTAAGTGAATGTTCCAAGGCACATTGTTACACCGTATATCACTAACCCCATCAGCGGAGCGTTGGAGCCACTAATTACTCCTCAAAGAAAATGTTATAGACTCTCTTGGCTATGTGGGAGGAGCTAAGGTGAAAAAAGTCCTTTCATGTACAAATGAGGGGGGTATTTATAGCCAAGGGTGAAACTGACCCTTGTGGTTGTTCGACTACCCTCATGACCATTCGACTTCTATGACTTTTAAAATTACATGACTCTATGTTCAACAAGTGGGTCTCTTGTACTTCCACATTACATCACATTGATTGACAACAAGCCCATAGTGGAGATGTGGGAAACACGACTCATGACTTGAATCGATATGACTTGACATGACAATGTTGGTACATTCATGCTACTGCTGGAGTGCATGTCGAACTACGGTGCTACTGAGTAATGGATGTCTTCATGGTGTATCATAGCTTCACCTCTGCATGGCAAAGTGCGCCAAGTCTTTGATGGTCCTTAGTTCATTTGATGAAGCTTAAGCGTGTTGTTCATTGATTCCATGCTGGAAGGCTTGATAGGCTCACTTGTTCACGAAAGTGCATGCTCGTCGTGTTCATCCGCTTCGCATGCTTCGTTCATTTGTCCGTTGGGGAACCTGTCCATTTGCATGTTCTCCCTTCATTCATCCCATTCATTGTCTTCACATGTTTGTTGGTTTACATGTACCTGTAATCACTCATGACAAGATGAAATCAAATCCAAAACCTCCTAGCCTACCATGACAACATGATCATTTGGATGCAGGTAGCTGGGAGAGGCAACAAGGCTGATATCTGGGATGATGGCTCTGGGAAACCACTTATGAAACTGTGCAAGGGTCACTAAGGGATGGAGACAGACATTCTGAGTCGACAATGACTGTTTGCAAGGTCTGGCTTCGCTGGGAGGCAAAATTGTGCAAACTTTTGGAGGGACAATCCGGGTTGCATGAAGGCGGGGCAGGCATGCTCTGCGCATTTTATGGAATGAATAAACAGTAGGGGTTGGACATCCAAATTTGTGTAATTTTCTAGAGGAATGGGCTGAGCTACATGGAAGGTCAACATGCAGGGATTGTGCAATTTTTCTGGGGAACTGGCTAGGAGACTGGCAACCAGAATTGCACAATTCCCAAACGGAACTGCTAGTTGGCTGCTAGGGTTACTGGCAGCTAGAACTGTGCAATTCCTAGAGGGAACTTCCAGTTGGATGCTTGGTTCATTGGAAACTAGATCTACGCAATTCCTAGAGGGAATTGCGAGTTGGCTTCTAGGGTCATTGGCAACCAGATTTGCACAATTCCAAGAGGAAACTACCAGTTGGCTGCTGGGGTCACTAGGAGCCATATTTGTGCAATTTCTAGAGGGAATTGCCAATTGGTTGCTGAGTCACTAGTAGCAAAAAGTGCACAATTCTTGGAGGGAACAGGCAGTATGTTGCTGGGAGTAGCTGGCTCGGAAAGTTGCATTAAGGTCGGGAGGCCGGCTTGTTGATCATCTCTATGCAATTTCTGAGCTGAACTAACTGATGGGCAGCAGGAGGCCTGCTCATGAGCACTGCACAATTTCTGAGATGAACAATGTTTTGACTGTCTAGGTGGCTAGCATGAATGCTGTTTGAATTTTTTGCGGGCAACACAGCTTGAATGAACTAGCTTGGTTCTTCTACACTGTTCTAGTTGATAGTCGATCGAGTCGAAAGTAGGGTGATGGTCTAGCTGTCAGTGAGGAGTCTGGTCATCAGAACTTCAACAAACTGACTAAGTGTGTGAATAGTCAGAAGATGCATAGGTGATGATATGGAAAAACACTCGCATGACTTGACGATGAAATGACCAAATTGTTTGGAGACACATGTTCAACATGACTGACCGGCGGTGCAAGTGATAAGTGCGACACTTGTGATTGGTCATTCATGATCGAGATGGTGCTTGCATGATAGTGGGTGTGACTCCATGTGTGAGTGTGACAAATGCCTTCATGGCAAACACAACAAACACACATGAAGCAAAGGCTTTGAGCATAACCATAACATGATCACAATCACGACTTAGACATCAACATGCAGAGACTTGAGTGCAATAAACAAACAAGGTGAATGTAAAGACTCACATGACCTCATGGAGTGAACCCGGGTGTGTGCAGTCATCAAGTGAAACTCTTCAAGGGAGGCTTCAAAAATGGTACAGGCCAAAATTTTGGAGGGTGGTTGTAGCTGCTATAACACTTGGAGACACACTGGTAGAACTCCAACTTCTCTATTTTGGTTCATGCTAGCGTAGGGCCCTGGCCTTTTGGGGAATACTGAATCACTATGCAGGTTACTTCAGTTTCCTCCCTTCATGGACATACATGGTTCACCTATTGCCGAATCAGTCAAACACAATCAAAATTTCAGCTTAGATCTCAATGTTTTGAATCTAGGAAGGGTAGTTTAACTCACAAGTTGAATATTTTTAGAGTATAAGTTTTCATCTGTAGTGTTGCTCAGGCTTGGACAGTACCTTGGCGGAGTCACACTAGAACACACACATTGCTCCACTACTAGCGAGCCTAGTCAATACCCTAGTGGAGTTGCATTCTTCACCTCTCTGTGCAGGAAGCCTTTATCTTCTTTCACCTTTTTATTTTTTAAGAGAATTGTTTATAGGAACTTATTTATTTTTGGGGTGGAAGAGGGATCCCAACTTATTGAGAGCAGAAGAGGTTGTTCCTTCAAATAAGCATGTAAGACCTCTAACATAGGTTTGCTTGTTTAAATTTTTCCCCTTCTTTGTTTCTACTAATTGGATTAGCTTCAACACATAGAGTAGAAGGATGAGTACATGCATGGGGCTTCCTAGTGTGGAGATAGGTTCACGGTTGGACCAAAGCTTCCCTTACTGACGATTCATATTTTCCGTCAAGACTTCATCAGCCGAAGGTTGTAACCAAGCATAGAGAAAATGGACACAAGACTGGCCAAGTGTTGCAGTGTTACAAGTCACTTCAAATTTCAGCTACATACTCTATTCAAAAGCTAGAACATAGTAGTTGGGAACACTTATTTCTGGAAAAAAATAAATAATAATATATCAAACAAACCAAATTAACATGAACAAAAATAGCAAGTAGAATAAAACAAAGTGAAAGCAAAGATAACAAGCAAAACAAAGCAAATGAAACAACAAATAACAATCATACTATATACTTGGCACGAGTGCGACCCGACCTACTGAAACTAATGTTTGAGGAGTTGGCCATTGAAGGGAAGATTATAAATCCTCCTATCAAGTGATTACAAATGATACGTGTGCGAGAAAAGTTTCTCGTGGACCAGTATCGGTCCACCAGGCTCTGCTACTAGAACTTGGTGGCATTCTAGACAAACTTCAAGTGAAGACAACACCACTGTCCTAGGTACTATGTGCAACATGGGCTCGGACGATGGCACGAGGAATTGTTTTTACTCCAGGAAGGGTTCAATTTTTTTAAGTCAATGCATAAGTGGATCTTCCTAGATTTCTTATGTGGAATATATAAATCATAAAACTAAGTGTGATGACAAACGTTGCAAGTAATCCAAACACTTAAAATGTTAGCCAATCTATTTCGTGAAAGGAGTAAAAACAACATGAATGTGTTACCTATTCTTTGTTGTAATGGCTTGTATTCTCCTTTACCTAGAACCTCATGTTGGATTGTTCGTGTGTAATGGGTACTCAGGTCATCATCTACTCGTGCAGGCCCAACTTGGTTCTATTTGATGAAGCGGTCAACGATTGGTCACTGGTGCAGTGTGTAACTTGTACCGAGATTAGCCATCTTCAGAGCATGGTGGATTCCCAAGTTTCTCTGTTCATTCATAGTATTTGTCTTTCTTGTGTTCAACATGGGTGCTTCAACATCATTGTTTGTGACAACGAACTTGAAACAACTTGAAACCATGCATTGTTCATTGTTTTGGATGACTAAGATGCACTCAGTCCTTGAGCCATCATGTGTTCTTGATTTATCAAGACTCATGGTCCATAACTTGTCTGTACATGGACCATTTACATGCTAGTACTGCTGCTACTACCGTTGTTGCTACTACTACTAACATAAAAACAAACTATACAAGTTTCATTATCATTATTTGGTTGAGGAAGGAGTCCCAACTGCTTGTCTGATGATGTTGAAGTAGGTCATGCAGGATAACACTCCAATGTCTTTTCCAAGAAGCAGTTGCCAAACATGAGTTCTGCGAAGGTCAATGGTTCATTCTCACCATCAAGGGGAGTGACATTGTGTTTCATATACCTCTCAGATAACACTTGGATTTGGTTGCATCTACCCTTGTACGGAAGCCATAGGTGAGACCAGTCTGTAGCAAAGTATCCATCTAGCTTACTGGACCAGCCTCTACTAAGCAATAGACCATATGCTTCTAGTATGTCCACAACAACTATGTTAATGCACTGGTGGAGTCAATCATGGGATAGTCGAATGATCATATTCGAGTTCACCAGTGGTTGGTATTGATGTTCCATCAAGTCGGATGAGTCTCACGGATTTTTCGCTACATCGTGCATTGATCTTCTTAGCAATGGAGAGTGGCATGACATTGGCTACCACACCAGAATCAATTAAACAGTTGTGGAAATTGTAGTTGAAAACTTTGAATGAAAGCAAGAATGATGGGAAACCTGAGTTTTCTTCTTCCATCTAGAGTGTATTGAACACAATGGATAGTGATCCGGGAGGTGTGCATGCTCCCTTGCTAGTAGAGGTTGCACTGTTTATTTCTGTTTGTTCCAATGCACACAAAAAGATATCTCCTTGGCTCTAGACTTTGGCTAACTTGAAAAAACTGATATTTCTCAAGTTTTCTTGATTTCATTGACTATGTTGTAATCCAGAGGTGGTAGAATCATCGATGTGTCTGGGGTGGAACATATGCTCGTGCTGTCTGGCGATTTTTCTGCAACTTGCTGCTCACGGATGTTTTCTTATCCGCCGTTATCTTCCCAAACTTTCTTTGTGTTTGTTGCTTTAAGGTAGCTGGTGGATCAACCTTCTTTATCATCCATCTCACTTTCTCTTGCATCTCCTCAAGTGTGAGGGGAGCCCCTTTACTCCTAAGATTGTAATGATCATTTTTTCTTTTGGGGCTGCATCTCGGTGTTCGTCTTCGAGAGTACTTGCGAGCACTGATATGCATTCACCACATGCCCAAAACTTGGTGCTTCATTGGGTGAAACCTCTTTGTTATCATCAGTGTCTTCCAATTTCTCATGTATGTCACCATCTGCATCGAGTGTATGAGTACAGAGAGAGGTAACAACTCGCTTCTAATATGAATAAGAGTTCTCATGATAAAATTCTTCATGGAAGGAATAGTACTTAGGATCAGTGCATTGATCGAGTTGGAACATAGGCTTCTACACAAATTTGGAACCAAACTAGCTATTGCTTGATAAGTTGGTTGATGAACTACTTGCCTGTCTCTGTATGGGCGAATGACTGTTCACAAATGTGTTCGTCTTTCGTTGCTTGAGTTTAGACATTTTAGTGGTCAAGTTCTTGACAAGGCGAGTGAGGGTCTCAATGTCAGTTGCTTCCTTGTCTCTGCCTTTGCTCGCCACTTCTTGGGGATTTCTGCTCGCATCCTTGGAATCTTTTATTGATTCATCATCCTTGATGACTCCAATGGCACACAAGTCTTTCTCAACAACAATAGCCTCTTCGCAGCTTTCTAGCAGTGTTAGCTTCACAGCTCACTTCACGAACTGTGCAATGGTGGTTGACAATGCATATTTGTAATAGTCATCAGTGATGGAATCATGAAGTTTGGTGTCTACTGCAAAGTTATTCAAGATACGCATAAAACTCTAATTGGAATCTTTCACTTTCTCTTTTCCCTCCATCTTGAGGCTTCTCAATTCTTTGAGTAGCATGGCTGGGGTCTTGTCATCAATAAACTCTTCAAGGAGTATATGTTTGAAAGAACCCTAGTTCTGTATGGAGTTGGGTGGAATGTTGTGATACCAAGCAACTGCCTGGTCATCCAAGGTACATGGAAACAATCTACATGCTACATCGTCATAACATACCTCAAGGGTATGTAGCTGTAGGTATAAGTTGTCTAAGTGGTCTTCTACCTTCAGCACGTTGTCAGGGTTAAACTTGATGTTCACTCTCTCCACTCCCTTTGGTATCTTGTGTATAATAATCGGGAGAACAAAATTTGGTCCTTGAGTCATCCATTCAAGATTTGGGTCAGCCATCTCTTTGTCCTCTTCGTCCTCTTCATCTTCTTCCTCTCCTTTAGAATCTGATGGTTCTAGATCCGAGTCTGTCGATTTGTCTCTGCCTCCACTTCCTCCACTCCCTTCCCCTCTATCTCCTATACTGGAGTATGATCCCAAGACCACAAGAGTGCCTTTTTCATCTTCAAAGAATATTGGAGTTTCCTCTCTGTCTTCAATAGATTCTTCCAAACCTTCAAGAGTAGCAAGGGCTGCTTCTTCCATTGATGATACAACAACCCCTGTGGGAGTAGATTTTTGCTTCTTCGATGTGTGTGGAAGATACTGTATACTTGGGATTAGTCTGATTGCTTTCATGAACTAGAGAGTGATGGGACAGATGGTGAGAAGGTGTTGATATGAAATCTCGTGTTCAATTCTGGGAGGTGAGGAGTAACCAACTACTGAGTCATGAGAGAGGGAGTGCAAGTTATTGACTTGACCAGATGGTTGATCAGTGAGTGTGAGGGGAATTTTAGCCATGTACAATTGACTTCCCTCCTTCTATCGCTAGAAATGTTGATGGTGTTGGACCTGCCAACATTCAAGGGATCACCTCGGTATGAAGTCCCAACTAGACCTCACACAGTTTGGTGTGGGATTCCCATCAGGTATGATGGCCTAATTTCCATTGTCTTAAGGATTTGCCTCAAATATTTCTTGTTAGCACAGGAAAGTGGTTCGATTTTTCTTTGAGAAGTGAGTTTCGCGTGCGTAGTGAGTGTACGTGTAATTGTGTCAATGGTTCTTTCATTATGAGGGGAAAAAGGTGAAGATGAGTTCCAGGTTGAAAGTGATCATTCCCAACTCGGCTAGGAACACACAACACAAAGAACATACACAACTTCCACTGGAGAAATCCACTCAGATGCAGCAGTCACAACATACAAGGTAAGATAACACGTACAACACTCATGGATCAGTTCGAGACGAGTGCAATAGTTGTTACAACAAGGTTCATGTGAAAGGTATCTCTAATGTCTAAAAGAGTAGTCGACATGGACGAGACAACATTAACAACACATACAACACATTTCCATAATATATTATGCATTACAACAAATGAATAAGTTCAGATGTAGAACACATGGTTAAAGCAACATGCATTACAAGTGTTAAAGATTAGTCTTACAACAAATACAATACATGTGTGAAAACGTGTTGACTTGTTGACACGCTTCTGAATTAAGCAAAAGTTCCAAGACACATTGTTACACCATACATCACTAACCCTGTCAGTGGGGTGTTGGAGCTAGTACTTAATCCTCAAAGAAAATATTACAGACTCTCTTGGCTATGTGGGAGGAGTTGACGTGAAAAAAGTCCTTTCATGTACAATTGAGGGGGGTATTTATAGCTAAGGGTGAAACTGACCCTTGTGGCTGTTCGACTACCCTCATGACCATTCAACTTCCATGAATTTTCGACTTACATGACTCTATGTTCAACAAATGGGTCTATTGGACGTCCACGTTACAACACATTGATTGACAACAAGCCCATAGTGGAGACGTGGGCAACATGACTCATGACTTGACTCAACATGACTTGACATGACAATGCTGGTACATTTGTGTTGCTGCTAGACTGCATGTCAAACTATAGTGTTGCTGAGTGATGGATGTCTTCATGGCATATCATAGCTTCACCTTCGCATGGTGAAGTGCGCAGAGTCTTCGATGGTCCTTGGTTCACTTGATGAAGCTTAAGCATGTTGTTCCATACTTTCATGCTGGAAGGATTAACAAGCTCACTTGTTCATGAAGGTGCATGTTCGTTGCATTTGTCCACTTCACATGCTTCGTTCGTTCGTTCACTTCGCATGCTTCACTAATTCGTCCGTTGGTGGACCTGTCCATCTACATGTGCTCCCTTCATTCATCCTATTTGTTGTCTTGACATGTTTGTTGGTGTACCTGTACCTACAGTGACTCATGGTGAAACAACATCAAATCCAAAGCCTCCTAGTCTACCATGACACATGATCATTCAAATGTAGGTGAGGGGAGAGGCAATAGGGTTGAGATGCAGGATGATGGCTCGAGGCAACTGCTGATGAAAACTGTGCAAGAGTGACTGAGGGATGGAGACAAACATTTTGAGTCAATGATAAGTGTCTGCAAGGTTTGGCTCGATTAGGAGGAAAAATTGTACAAATTTTGGGAGGGATAGTTTGGGCTACATGAGGGTAGGGCAGGCATGCTCTGCGTATTCTCTGGAATAAACAGTCAGCAGGGGTTGGACATCCAAATTTGCACAATTTTCTAGAGGAACAAGCCATCCTACATGGAGGGTCAACAGGCAGGGATTACGCAATTTTTCTGGGGAGCTTCCGGGGAGACTGACACCAAAAAATGCACAATTCCTAGAGGGAATTACCAGTTGGCTGCTGGGGTCACTAGCATCCAGAACTGCACAATTCCTAAAGGGAACTTCTAATTGAATGCTGGGGTCGCTAGCAACCAGATCTGTGCAATTCCCAGAGGGAACGTCCAGTTGGTTGCTGGGGTCACTCGTAGCCAGATCTGCGCAATTCCCAAAGGGAACTACCAGTTGGCTTCTGGGGTCATTGGCACCCACATATGTGCAATTTCCAGAGGGAACTTCAATTTGGCTTCTCAGTCATTAGCAGCAAAAATTGTGCAATTTCTGGAGGGAACAGGCAGTCTACTGCTGGGAGCTACTGGCTGGGAAAATTGCATTAAGGTCGAGAGGTTGACCTACTAATCATCTCTGTGCAATTTCTAAGCTGAGCTGACTGATGGGAAATGGGATGCTTGCTCATGAGCACTGTACAATTCCTGAGATGAACAGCTAGTCGATTGTCCGGGTGGCCAACATGAGTGCTAATTGAATTTCTTGTGGGTAGAACAACTTGAAAGAACTAGCTTGGTTCTTCTATGCTATTTTGGTTGACAATTGATCGAGTCGAAAGCAGGGTGATGGTCTGACTGTCAGTGAGGATTCTGGTCATCATAACTTCAAAAAAATGACCAAGTGTGTGAACATTTGAAATATGCATAGGTGATCATATAGACACACACTTGCATGAATTGACGACGAAACGACCAAATTGTCCAGACACACATGTTCAACATGACTGACTGGCGGTGTAAGTGACAAGAACGATGCTCGTGATTGATCTTTCATGAACGATATGGTGCTTGCGCAACAGTGGATGTGACTCCATGTGTGAGTGTAATAGATGCCTTCATGGCGAACAAAACAAACACATACAAAGCAAAGGCTTTGAGCATAACCAGAACATGATTGCAAGCATGACTTAGACATCAACATGTAGAGGCCTGAGTGAAATAAACAAGCAAGGTGAATGTAAAGACTCACATGAGCTCATGGGGTGAACTCGAGTGTGTACATTCATCAAGTGAAACTCTTCAAGGGAGGCTCCGAAAATGGTGCAGGACAAAATTTTGGAGGGTGGTTGTAGCCGCTATAGTATAACCCAAAGAGTAAAATTGGTCTTTCAATACAGAAATAAAACTAGACCAAGAGGAAAGAAGGTTACCCGACTTTTTTTCCCTTCTGCAACTTGCTCTCCCACCAAACAAGAGCAGTGCCACTCAGCCGAAGAAATCCTAACTTGACCTTTTCCTGATCTTCTTTGATTTGGTGAATCTGACATTAGACATCTATTTGTCTTATTCAATTATTAAGTTTTTATGCACTACACTCTCCATTGTCATGGGCAGGTCAAACTTTACCTCTTGCTTGAAGAATGGTTTCTTCAATGTATGTTTGGAATCACGATTAGAGTGATTCGAACTATCACTTAAAGAAGGACAAGGAGGAGGCTCTCCTCCACCACCTTCATCATTTTATGATCTATTGTCATTGATATCTTGCTTCTCGTGCCCAAGTGCCTTCTCATACTCTGAAAACAACTTGTCCGCTTTCTTTGCCATATTGTAGAATACCTTGTGGAAATTTTGTTCCTCTTCCCAACGAGCTTCTTCATTTTCCATGTTTCTTCTTCATTGTGCATGTCTTGCTTCGATATTAGAGGACTTAAGCATTTCTTTTCCTTTTCGCAACTTGTTTGGGATTAGCATATACTCATGCAATTCACATCAACAAAGCCCTACTCTGATACCAAACTTGATCCAAGATCTTTTACTTATAGATGCATAAGAATTACATGAAATAGATCTTATAAACCACTGAACTTAAAAGAACATAAAACAATGCGGAAATAACATGATAAGCAAGAAAACATGACACAAATATTTGATTAGGGAGTTCATCCAATTTGGGCTACATCTCTGGGCCCTGCTCAATAGTGGGGAGGAATTCTTTCATTAAGTGGCATAAAAAGAGATAAAAGTACAAGAAACATTCATTTACAATCCTTATACCTCCAAGCTGGAATATGGACGAAGAATGGAGAGCCCAACTTCAGAAACAGATAGTACCACCAAAATCCTGGCAAAAAATCATCCAAAAACACCTATCCAAACACCCAATTCGGATAATCGGGCTTTCTGAACCTTCTCGGAACCTCCCTTCTACTCAAGGTGAGGTCTCGGCCTGCTGCTAGGTCAGGTTACTAATGTACACTTTCATCTTCTAAATTATTGTACTGGTCTCCCTTTTTTCTGACGCAGAGAGTCCATTATATAAGTTGGTGGCTAACTCCTCAATCCTCGGGCTGTTCTAAAAAAATGACAAGTATACTATAGACAAGTTTGTTTTAGGAAGAGATTCTCAAGCCTCTGAATAGTACGTGGTAACAACCGTATCAAACACAAAAAAAATGCCATTGAATAGTTCACGTCCTGTTTCTTTATTATACCTCAAACGGTGGAATACTTAGCGTATTCACTCTTGAACCCGACTGACAAACCCGTGCATTTACATTAGTAATGAGCGAAAGGCAATAAAAGGGAGACCCAATGGTATTTATCAACTGCGATACGATATATATATATATATATATATATATTATTATATATAATATATATATATATATATATATATATAATATATTATATGTGTGGTGGTGTGTGTGTGTGTGTGTGTGTGTTATAGATAGATAGATATAGATATATATCTATATCTATATCTATCTATCTATACCAAAGTCCTTTCCGAGCCCCTGGAGATGAAGAGCAACTTGGGGTCGACTTATACAACCGACTTTATCGAGGAGATTTACTTTTTTGGCTCAGGATATCATCACGAGATTGCAAATCACTCATGGGTCTCATGGTATATTTAAGTGAGAAGATGCAAATTAAAGTTATTTTCTCATTTTTCAACTGTCCCAGTGGATCATAATACCAGGGGTTGGGTTTTTTCGATATGATGCAAGCATAGTACCAGATGTTACTTACAATATGCATGGGGTAGCTGCTTCAATGGATCTTATCCTAATTCGGGGGGGAAATGCCTAAACGCTATAGATTACCTCACGCTAGTATGATCCACCAACTGCTAGTTCCTATTTATGATGGATCGGCGCAGATTTCATAACGACTCGAAACACGTACGATGCTTCGCGATTACATTAACCAAATGTTATATAGGAAGGAATGGGCCACCCCGGAGAGGTCATTCAATGGGACCTGAACATAGATGTTTTTATGTCAGCAATAGAAGCCCAATCTTATGGCATTGTTAATTTCGTAACGGAAGGTTGATCTCATAGTGGAAGATCCTCTTTTTAATTTAGTTTTATAATAAACTATAAACTATGATCTCTTTGTTCCTTTTCAAAAAAAAGGGGGGGGAAGTGATTATTTTTTCATAAATCACCTGATTGGGTATGGTTAGGATCAATCCGAACAGTTGATTTCCGCATACATACAGCTAGAGAATGCCCAACTATTCAACAACTTATAAAATGCAGACAGCCAATAGAGAATAGAAAAAAATCTCCTGCTCTTTCGTGGATGTCCTCAGCGTAGAGGAGTGTGTGCTAGGGTGTATTTGTGACTCGTTTGGATCAGAAACTGAAACATACTAGGAAATTCTTACAACCAAATAACAGAAGAATTTTCCTGCTATAATCAAGTAAAGATCCATCATCTAACCTTACCAAGGATGAAATTTATGGTTTCCATTCATGCAAATCCAATAACCTTGATGTGGGATGAAAATAAATTCCTCATTAGTAGCGAATGTTCATCAATCCATTGAGTGGGGAAATCATTCAAATTGAGGAAGCATAAAATTTATGCTCGTATTGCTACGAGAAGGGAAAAACAGGGTTAACTACCTGGCCAACCCTAGAATTACATGTTTTTACTGTATTAATAGATCTGTATGGAGTAAAAAGGGATTATTATTAATGATTCAAGAGTGAGCTGAGTGGTAAACCAACAAGTTACCGATAACATACTTCATTCATACGGAAAGAATAAAAGGCTCCGGGATAGAGAGGACCTTTACGTGGGAGAAAAACATAGAAACGATGAAACCCATGATTTTTTTCCCATTCTCAGTACAAGGTCCAGTCCTTGCCTACCAGGGAAGATGCCTATCCAAAGGAATTATGGTTGGGAAGTTGCAGTAGCCAAAGCCATTGGAACTTTATTTTCTAATAAGAAGAATTGCAGTTGTTATTCTTCCAATGGAACCACAACAAATGACTAACCGAGAAAAATACTAGCGATTCATGAGAGTAAACTTTAATGACCAGAATGAAACGTGGATATATAGCTTGAAAACGCCGGGAAAAAATTCTTGCATTTGTATCACACTCTCGAGGGGCCCATTCGAAAATTTTTCGAACTGCTAACCAACGGTAAGCTAGAGGCTTAGTTTCCGCCCACCGAGAGGTAAATGCAAGAGAGATCTTCGTCATTTGTGGATTACTAAGATCAATGCAGCAACTCGTGCCAATGGGGTTTCTTATGATAGATTCATCCAATATTTGTTCAAGAGGTAGTTTCTTCCAAATCATAAAACACTTGCACAAATAGCTATATTAGATAGTAATTGCTTTTCCACCATCTGAACAACTTATCGTATGATGAAATAGGTTAGGTATAGATGAAGTAAATAGGTAAAGATGGAATGGACAGAACAGATTCTCCTAGAGAATTCCCTCTAGGAAGGTTGAAACATCGAAAAGTTTTTCAATATTGGATTGGAAATGAATGAAAAAAATCAATCCAATTCTTTTTAAAAAATGAAATCTTGTTGACTTTTTCAAAAATAGACTCAATATTTGCATCTTTATCGAACATATATCCCATCTTTGATTTGATTTAGGATTAGTCTTATTTCCATGAATCCAATTAGGGTTCATTTATAAAGAAAAGGAAAAGGTAACAAAGATAGAAATACGAAGCTCCGTTTAATAGCGTTAGTCATTAGAGTCTTGTTGTTTGAAGTTAATCTATCACTCGCCGGATTTAATATTTTTCCTTTGCTCCACTAATAAATCGACAATGAGGCTTATTTTTATGAATCGATCCGATCTCCCGACCCTAATAGGTGACCAAATGTCTTACCAATTTGGTTTCAAATGTTCTACGAATTGTTTAAAACGTCTGCAATTGTAAATGTTCTACGAAAAGATCGCTTGGCTTTATCAATAGTTTGTTTCATGAACCTTTTGAATATTATTTATTCCAAAACTTTTGAAAATATTTTTCCATTAAGTATCTTATTGAAATGCCATTTCTTTTTATATCTGTGAAATATTGCTATCCCTGGGTAGGAGTATTACATTTAATCTCCCTTTTTATCTTTTCATGAATGGTGTGGTTGTAGTAATAGGGGCAAAATTTATTTGATTCCAATAAAATAGGTGTATTGCATCCATTTTTCTGAGTTGTATATCTAGAAATTCCCAAAAATGTTTTATAAACACTCTCTCATGTACAACTA
>APFE030980883.1:74948-95950 GCA_000404065.3 Pinus taeda
ATGAAATGGCATCTTTGCACAAAAATGAGGCTTGGGATCTAGTGGAGTTGCCATCTAGAAGGAAACCCATTGGCAGCAAATGGGTGTTCAAGAAGAAGACAAATGCAGAAGGGGAGGTGGAGAAATACAAAGCTCGGTTGGTAGCAAAGGTTATTCCCAGGTGCCGGGAATTGATTTTGGTGATATTTTTTCTCCCGTTTCCAAGGTAACTCCTATCAGATTACTTTTATCTGTTGCTGCTGCTTTTGATTTTGAGGTAGAACAGATGGATGTGAAGAAAACATTTCTTCATGGGGATTTGGAAGAGGAAATCTACATGAAACAACCTGAAGGCTTTTCGGTGAAGGGTAAGAAAGAACTAGTATGCAAGTTAAAGAAGTCTTTGTATGGGTTAAAACAATCACCAAGGATGTGGTATTAGAAATTTGATACATTTATACAAGGACTTGGCTTCACCAGAAGCAAAGTAGATCACTGTGTGTAGTTTAAATTAATTGGTGACCAAGTTATTTATCTGGTCTTGTATGTGGATGATATGTTGTTGGTTGGAAATGACAAAGAAATTATCCAGGATTTGAAGACCCAATTGTCCTCCAAATTCGACATGAAAGATCTCGGTGCTGCAACTATATTTTGGGCATGGAAATTAAAAGAGATCGGGCAAAGAGGAAGCTCTGGTTAAGCCAGAGGAAGTATGTCGAGACAATACTGCAGACAGAGGTTTAATATGCAGAATAGTAAACCGATGAAGGTTCCTATTCCTATAGGTGTGAGGTTATCTGCTGAACAGTGTCCCAAGACACAAGAAGAGGAAGAGGACATGTCTCATGTTCCATATGCAAGTGCAGCTGGTAGCCTGATGTATGCAATGGTCTGTACTAGACTAGACATTGCAGATGCAGTGGGAGTACTGAGCAGGTTTATGTCAAAACTAGGGAAGGAGCACTAGACAACAGTGAAGCGGGTTTTCAGGTATTTGCATGGCACTAGTAATTCTAGTTTGTGCTACCAAGGAAGATCAGGATTAGACAAAATGTTGGATATTTGTGGCTTTGTTGATGCAGATTGGGCTAGAGATCTGGATCAGGGAAGATCTACAAGTGTGTATGTGTTTAACCTATTTGGAGGTGCGGTTAGTGAGATGAGTAAGAAACAATCTGTAGTGGCATTATCAACTACAGAGGCAGAATACATGGTAGCAACTCATGCAAGCAAGGAAGCAGTTTGGTTGCAGAGAATGTGTTCTAGTATGGGGTTAGTAAAGGGAGCTATGAGGATAGACTGTGACAGCCAAAGTGCAATTTCCTTGGCAAAGAACCCTGCTTACCATTCAAAGACAAAGCACATTGATGTTCAGTATCACTGTGTGAGGGATATGATAGAAGACAAAAAGCTGTTGCTGGTAAAGGTGGACACTTTGAAGAATACCCCAGATGCATTGACAAAATATGTGAGCTCTGACAAATTCTCTTGGTGTAGAGAAACAACAGGTGTTTTAGGGATAGAAAAATGACTAAGCTCTCCTGTAGCCCCCTTGGGAAAGAAAACAACAAGTGGGAGAATGTTGGGTTGTATTATATTCTTTCCACGACTAGCCCACATAGTTAACTGGGGTTTAAAGGGGGGGCGGAGCCCCCCTTCATTGCGTTGATTTTGTAGCGGGGGGGGGGGGGGGTTCACAAGGGTTTAGTGGTACCCGTAACCCACTTTGTGGGGTCTAGGGTAGCACCCCGAGAATTTTGGTTTGGAACCTGTGCTAGGTTGGGCAGACCCACCTATGGTTTTGTTGCATGATTTTTCGCACATTTTTTTTGGATGCGATTGGTTTTCGGTCCATGGTATTGGACGCGATGGTTTTTTGGTCCATTGGTATTGGATGCTTCGGCATGTATAAATATGTATTGTAACATTGAAAGGAAAATAATGAAAAATCAAGCTAGTAGTCACGGTTTTGGGATCTAGGGGAATATATTTGTGTATATGTGTTTTATGTGTTATGCTCTCGCATTATTTATTTTCTGCTTTTTAGAATTCATATGCAGGTGATTTCTGTACGGGGTTAAATCCTATAGGCCCGATGATTTTGTGTTGTCCAATTTTGAAGCTCCAACAATGACGAGATTGAAAGAAAAGGTGAGCTTGTGCCTTCTTCAGCCACTGCCTCAGCTGGTTGTGAAAGGCCCAGACCCTACAAAGACTCCTCCATATCAGCCATCCCTGACACTAAGTCATTCACCTGCTCTTCCGGTAAAAAGGGTGACTTCGGTCTATGCCCAGCTCGTGACATGGGTCATGATTCCACCCAGATGTTCGAAGGCATTAAACTGTCTGAGGAATAATCAATTAATTCCTCCTCCATTCATTAACACACAGTAAACAATGGTAAAACGACGAATAATCTTGGGAAGGATCAAGAAACCTGGGTCAACCCCTTAAAACTGCATTGAAACCCTGCATAACCTCAATTACTCCACCGAGACCACCACGAGAATTATGAAAACCCCAAAACAAACAAAGGGTGTCACGCCAAAATGTTAAGGAAAGAGATAAATCGGAGCAAGTAAAAACAAACCACAAGCAAACCATCCGAACCTATAAAAATGTTACCATTATTTATGGTTTCCCTGATGTGAACCCATGTGTGCACAAAGGCACTTGTCCAACCCCAAGGGAGACCCTAGCCAAACCTTGGGCTGTTGAAACCTAAACCAGAAGAAGGTCTGGCATCAAACCCCCTTGCCAACATTTTTTAAAAATTGCTAGAGCCTAGATTCATTAACGACTTTGTTTATTTTCACCACATTTTATTTAGTCTTGGACTAATAAAAATAAATATTAAGAGATTAAAATTAAAATTAATATGTTAAAGTGAATAAAAGGGATTAATCCCCAAAAAAGGCATATAAGATTTATTTATTTATTTATTTTTATTTTTATTTTAGGGAAGATAAGGTAGGGACCAACAACTGTTATTTTTCCAACAATCATCTCTATTCAAATTTCTTGATGTGATTATTTACCGAAATTTTTTCCAATATTCATAAAATGGATCACAAAATCTTGAATTCAAATATTAATTATAGTTCATTTAATTAATTTATAAATGATATATTTTATTAATTTGTTATTATTATTTAATTAATTTAGTTATTTATTCGATTAATAATTATTTAATGCTACGTGTGTATATATATATATATATATATATATATATATATATATTAAAAATTTAAAAATATGATTTATGAGTTCATCTTGCTCGAGCCACTCCAGTGGAACAAGCTTGAGCACATACTGTTATCTCTAAGAGCTCATCCTCGGGATGGTGCATGCATTATTTAAGTGAGAGAGGCTTAAGATAAGTGGTGGGAGGCTTTATTAATAGTTGAAGTGGAAAGAACTAATGTGGGGAGATCTCACTGCCTCATAGGCCTCCACCCACTCATTAATTCTCTCATCTCTATTCCAACTCACGTACAACCTTTTTTAAACTATAGATGTAGTCTAACTTATAGACAAAATAGCCTTTTTCACCGAAATTCACCAAAATCCAACAATACAATGCCTTTTTTTTTTGTTAATTAAAATACATTTTTGATTGCATAAATGGATTCAACGCCCTTAAAAACCCATGGGGCACTTGAATTATGTAGATAAAACAATTTAAATTAAGTTTTTAAAAAATTGTGTCGGATTTTGATTAAAATTACCTATAAAAACGGTCGTGAAAAAAGTCATTTTGTCTATAAGTTAGACTACGCCTAAACTATATGCCAATAATTCCTTTAAACCATATGCTTTTGGAATAACTACTTTATGGGTTAGTTTTTTATTTTTTTTTTTATATATATTTAAATGTTTTATTTATTTAATATTGTTTTTTATATTATTTATTTTAAATATCATATAATTTATTAAATATTATTTTCATATTTTCATATTTTCATATTTTAATTTTATTAAAACCTAATAATTTCTATTAAAAAGAAACATTATAAAATTGTGCAGAAGTTTTGTTATGATTGTGCATTTTTCAGCCAACAATTAGTTTTGACTGTTAGACTTTGGAAGGCTCTATCTTGAGTTCTACTCAACCAAAGGAGACCCGGAATGACATGTTGGAAAGCTAAAATTATAGAAAACAATCTAGATGAATTAACTCAAGAAAATCTGAAGATTTACTATGCCAAAAATTAGCAGAAGTTGAAGCTATGTATTTGCAACAATTTTGTTTTTTCTCAGTTTGTTTTGGAATCATTTTCATTGGCTCAAAACCTCTCACTGTTGCAAATTCATTTCATCTTATTAATTTTTCCAGGGAAATATCCATAGAGATCAATAGAAATCATGTATTCTTTTTTTAGTTTATTTATTAATTTCAATTTCAAATTTAGAATTTGTTGAGACGATTTTGTATTTCCAATTTCAAGTTTGAATTTAATTGGTTTTTAATGATATTTTTGATGGGATTTTTGCAGAGTTGGCAGAAAAGGGTCAAGCCCAAAGGATTTGGAGCAATATAATGAGACCAACAAAGGAGTAAAAGAAGATTTGCAGCTCCAAACTTGATGGATCAAAACTATTTGCAACAACTCTCCATTTTTTAATTAATTTTTGTAAATTATAAATATTAGTTTGGAAAATGATCAAGAGGTTCCTCTTTTCTACAATTTTGATACTCTGAGCACTTTTGTATAGAGAATATTAGTTGTAGGTTAAGAGAAATACTCAGATATGAGTACTTTAGGGATTTTTCTCTCAACAATTGAGACTTGTTATTGAGTAGAGTTTGTACTATGACCATTTTTTCCTTTGTTAGTAGAGTTAATGTTTTTGAGAGAATTATTAGAGATCCGTTAAAAAATAGAGCAAAGAAATCTAGGTTTATTTATTTGAATGCAAACACTTTTATTTATAAATGAAAATTTTATTCTTTTAATGACATATTTATGCCAATTGTTTCATGTTTTGCACTTTTTCTTAATATGAGAATGATTGTTTCTTATATCATTTATTTGATCTATTTATCTCATAGATCTATTGTTTATTTTCTATTTTCTCATGTGCTTCAATCAAATAACTGAGCAACTATTTACTCAAAAAAATTCCATCTAAAATCAATTTAATGGCCATTGGAATTAAGTGATTGTTTTCCAAGTTTTGGTGGCCAGTCATTCACTATTTTGAAATCTCTAGACAAAGCATGTTGTGTAATTACTATATCAATTGTTATAACTTATTCTACAGTATGATAATCATCCTTAAAAGAGAATGTTAAATCCTCATTTATTTAATCACTTTGATGTTGATTTAGGTGATATCTATGTCTTGTCCTAATCGAGATAGGATAGATTATATTTCCTTTTGTTGCTTTCATTCTAGATTAATTTGAATTTTGATTTTAAAAACGTTATTAGAAGTATCCTCATGGAGGAGCAATTTCATTTGTGGTTTGGTTGAGCCATTAAATCAGCTTAAGGACTTGTTTCTTGCATATGCACTGTAAGAAGGTAAGTTTGAATTCCTCTTCTTATTTATTGTAAAAGAGAGACATCACAAGTCGGTAGGAAGGGTGACGGTGTAACTAGACCCAATAGAATTAGTCAAAACCACCACCCCAAACATAAAATAGTCTAACTTTGGGCTTTGACCGGGTGGTCTCCCTAAATGTTGATGAGGTTATTTTTGGCCATCAACAGGTTTGTATTGATAGGGGGTTAAATAATGTGAATTTTATAGGTATTTTCCAATATGTAGTCAAATTAAGGGTATTGTTTAGTATGCCATGAATGTGCGTGATATGTCATAGGCTCATTGAGTGAAACCCACATGATTAGAACCAAATATTTAATCAATCACAAACTTCTGCTAGAAAGGAAATATACATTCATTCTATAGAAGAATACTTAAGAAGCATAACTCCTAAAGCATATTCATATCTTAGCAACAAACTAATCTCTGCAAGTGACATTAGTTGAGTTACTGATCCGAGTTCACTCAAATCCCATATTTAACCAAGATATTTTACGTTTGCGATGTTGTTATAATCGCATTTAAAAGAGCATAAAGGAGTGTATATGCATGTTGTAAAGAAAAAGGAACATGACAAGAATCAACAACATAAAACACAATACGTTGATAACGGAGTTCGTCCAGGAGGGATTACATCTCCAGGCCCCAGTGTCAAGATGGTATAGGCCGTTGCATTAAGTGCAGCTGGAAAGAGTGATGATGTAAATGAATGTGTTTTCCCTATCATGCAAGGAATATGCCCTCATGCAGGAGTGGCTCCATGATATGTTCCACTGTAGGAACTCTCATTCACAAAAGGACACCTATCAGCATGACATAATTTCACATATGATAATAATGAGCACCCTACCAACATGGCATGAAAAGGATCTCAATTCAAACATACATGGAAACACATGAGTATCTCGTCAATATGACGACAAAGGGATCTCAATAAAAACATGACAATATGTACATTTCACATCAAGAACAAAACAAGATCCCACATCAAACATCAAACAGGGATCTATACAACATAATGCATCTCAAGCAAAGAGACAAAGAAGTACATGATCACACTTCATATACCTCACATCAAGGAATTATCTGAAGAAGAGGATGATAAGGGGCTGGATCTGGTTGTACCATCAATCTCGTGGCTTCAAATATCATCGAAATGATTGCTTGCACATTGAATGTTGACACCTGCACTCCATTTTGAAAAGTGGCTGAAAAATAGAATGATCAAATGGAAAATATGATTACACCATTAGATTCGTGGCATCAAATAGTGTAAAATTGGTTGTCAAATTTCTGAATTCTGACAAAGTGAAAATCTAGGGCTATATGAATCTTTTAGATTCCCCCTTGATTCCTCAAAGATTCCCTCCTCTGGGTCATATAAAGATTTGCTACTCAGATCAAAATTCTTCCATTGTCATCAAGTTCATCTTGCCAAGAGGTGTAGGATCGAAATAAAGTTTTTCCAATTTGGACACTGGAAAAATTTAGCCCTCTTGAAAGTGGGGCTCAATCATGGTTCTACCTGCCTCTGCTCCATGCTCATGGTTCCACTTGCAATTAATTAAAAAATTGTCTCAAACTCCATGCTCTGCCTTTGCCATCCATGCACTGAGGAAATGTGGGTTTATAATAAAATTCGTGGGTGGATAAAATAAACAAGTTGTTTGGGCACATTGGTAAAAAATAGAGAAGCGATCGAGGAGAGGTTGGGGGATCAAATGCTACCTATTCCAAATTTTGCGTGCATATATATTTCTTTGGGTGTGCTATGGAACTGTTTTGTAACGGCGGAAAAATATGTAATGGTTATGGTTGGCGCAGTTATGTTGACTGTGGGGTTTTGGTGTTTGTTTGTTGTATTAAATGTCACATGGGGCCACCTGGTGGGGGCCAGCCCATGTGGGTCGAGCAGGTTCAATCCCCACCGACTCCACATTTGTTTTAAAGTGTTATGTGACCCCGCCCTACCATATATAATATATGTAATATGTTTGGTTGTGCGAGTAGTTGGAGGGTTCAGCGAGGTTATGTTAGCCGACCCTATTTTTAATATTAATTTGTTATGCGGTTTGGGGTCCGATGGAGGTGGCAGGGGTCATGGCCAACCACCGATGTTATAATATATTTTTATTTTTATTTTTGTCAATAATAGCCAGATTTTTTATTTTGTCTAATATAAGAGGTATTAGACAAATTAAAGAGGCAACAATTTCACCCGCTCTCGGGAGCTAAGTTCCCACATCGATTGACGGTGAATTTCTAGGACACTTAAACCTGGCCCAAAAGCAATTTTGACCAAAAATTTGGCTGCCTCTTTCTCCCTCATATGATATTGGATTTGAGTGTCATTCACACCGTTGGAATCAAGGCAACGAGCACTTCGACCTAGTGCTGGTTTGGGAGAAATCTGACCACTCTGAATTTTGACCCCTTCTGAGTCCTTTGGGACTTCTGCATGTGTTTGGAGCCACATGGATTAGCTACTCTACAAAAGTAATGATTAAATTACTCTGCAAATGAAGTTATGTTGCAAGTAATAGAAGTAAATAAACACTAATCGAATCATGATGCAAGTAACATGAATTAAATAACATCAATTGAATCTCATTATAAGTATCAAGAATTAAATCATTATATCATTAATGGTAAACAAATCACCCTTCAGACAAATCAATGCAACATAATCCCAATTCCAACAAAACTACCTCCTCAAGATAACAGATTCAAATACTAATTGTTGATAATTAGAAACTACTCACATAGTCATAACATAAAGAATTATGAAATTCTTATGATAAATCTAGTTAATGAACAAAATTTTAGCAACTAATGTATGAATGGGGGCCTATTTCACCTATCAAGGATGTGAAGGTTTACTCACAAATTAATACTTCATGTGATAGAGAATTGCATGCTATATTATATAAAAAAGTATTACAACAATGATCTCACTTTTCTCTATTCATTGATACAATCCCCCTATATATTACTACTTCAAACCATGGGAAACCCTAAATGTCCCTTAATTTATACAAATAAGATGGATAGTGGCCCCACAAAATGTCAAAACTGAATAATACATATTAAGAAAATAATTTGTTGTGTATATCTATGTTGTTACATCATTGGTTCAAAAGAGAGATAACTCACTACATTACACTCTAAATTATCATAACAATTGATGCTTCGTGGACTCTGTCTATTGTCAAGTTGGCTCTTTGATTACGTTCCTCCTTGAGCATCGGTCAAAGACTAGATTCCCAAGCACAAATGAAATTGTAGGAATGATATATCGTGGATTTGAAAGTAACAATATTCGAAGTAACAACACACCAAAAGAGATCATGTGATGATGTCCATCCCCTGAGATTCTGCAACCAATCAAATGCACGTTTCCAAAATATCACATAAATAATCCAAAACTACGTGGAAACTAGTTAACAATTCTATATTATAACTTGAATAACATTATTTGTAGACGAGATCATTACTTGTTCAAAAACATGATATATAAACAAAATATCATTGGGAAAAGGATAACATGGGATAATTAGGTTAGTTTCAAGACAAGGTAAATGGATAAAAAAGGGTGCAATTCATGGGCTAAACACCTCATCTCAGAAGGGTGTATTTGTGGGATACAACGAGGGCTTAGAATCTTACTGAGTCTATATTCCAGGATAGAGGAAGGGGATCTTGCGTCAGGATATCAAATTTGATGAGGATGGGACCCTTAGGGGATCTCATGAGAGGGATCCATCAATAGTAAAGGATTGGGAGGGAAAGTTTCCTAAGGCTGAGCAGGGACCAATGACACCAACAACAGGGGCATAGTCAACAAAGCTAGAGGAGGAGTTAGATATTCTTTTGATCTCTACCAGGAGGAGGCTAAGATGGGTCGAGTAGACCTTAAGGGATATTGAGGAGCATGTGGAGACTCATAGAAGAACCTTTAAGTAGAGCAAACCATCGACAAGATTTTCCAATTATTTGGCATTGATGAGCAATGTCGGTGAATCTAAGCCTTCCAATTTTGAGGAGGCTATAGATGAGAAGGTTTGGAGAGATCATATGATAGAGGAGTATCGATCCATCATGAGCAATTATGTATGGGACATCATTCCAAGACTTGATGGAAATTTTGTGGTCACTTCTTAATGGGCCTATAAGATAAAACATGCAGTTAATGGTAGTATCAAGAAATATAAAGTGAGGTTCATGGTGACATGGTTATCACAGAAGGAGGAAGTGGACTATGAGGAGACATTTGCACCTGTCATCAAATATGCATCCATTAGAGTAGTTATGTCCATTTCTTTAGAGAGGGTGTGGAGGTTACCTTAGATTAATGTGATGACTACCTTCCTCAATGGAGTAATTGAGGAGTAGGTGTATATTGAACAACCTTGTGGTTTTGAGGTGCATGGGAGAGATTCACATGTATTAAGTTTTAAGAATGGTAAGCTAGGATTGATGGATATATTCTTTGTTTGGGCTTAAGAAAGAGTGTGGATGATTGTAACTTGTACTATGTGCTAGTTGAGGGTGATTTATTCATCTTGGTATTGTATTTGGATGATCTCTTTTTGACAGGATTGGAGAATCTCATAGGGATTTGCATGGAGGATCTTGCTTCAAAGTTTGAAATGAAGGACTTTGGATTGATGCACCACTTATTGATATTAGAGGTGTGGCAGCAACTAAGAGAGACTTTCCTTGGTTAGGGTAAGTATGCATTTGAAATGTTGAGGAGATTAAAGATGGAGGATTGCAAACCTATGTATACACCAATGGTCACTTGCCTAAGAAGTTGAGAACTTCTGAAGGTGAATTAATGGATCCCATACTGTACAAGAAGTTGATAGGTTCCTTGATGTATCTGGTCAATGCTAGGTTAGACATATGTTTTTTTTATGGTGAAGCCAAAGTAGGTTCATTGGGTCGTAGAAAAGCACGTGCTAAGATACTTATGTGGCACAATAGGATTTAGATTGAAGTATGTCAAAGTTGGAGGAGTGCAGTTATAGGGGTACATAGATTCTAATTTCACGAGTGTACTAAAAAAAACACATCTGGATATTGTTTTAGGTTGGAATCAACCATAATCTCATGGTTCAACAAAAAGTAGCAGTTAGTGGCACTTAGTTAAGCAAAAATAGAGTACATGGAAAAATGTATGGTGAGTTGTGAGGTAACGTGGATTCGTGAGATGCTTGCATAATTATTTGATCTGCAAATGAGGCCAACAATAATCCACTATGATAATAATATTTGCATTAAGCTCTTGAGAATCATGTGTTTTGTGACCGGTCCAAGCATATTGAGATCAAATTTTACTTCATTAGAGACAGGGTCTAAAGGGGTGTTGCGGTATACCTAAGGCTTGATAATATGGGGTACATGGGGAGGTATCCAAGGGTATAATGTGTAAAAGGGGACCACAAGTAGTTTGGTTAGTTTAATTAATAAGGTCTATAAGTGGTTATCCATGTTAATGATGATTGTGAGTGGCTGGACCTCATTATAAAAAGGAACAACAAGTAATTATTTAGTTAAATAAATGAGCCATAGTTTCTATTTTTAACTAAAAAGAGTAGGATATATGTATTAATTCACACCCGTAGGTGGCCAAAAACTAGGATGTTTACAAAAATAGTTTAGAGCTACCTGTGGGCATCATAATTTTCTTTCTGTTCTACCAAGCCCATATTTTTCTTTCCCAAAATTACAAAGTCCTCCCTAACTACTTGGCTATTTCTGTAAATCCTACAAAATTGGTTCAACATATATTTACATTTATAATTTGACATCAGAAAACAAGAAAAACAAGGCACATGGTACTTTCTACTCCTCCATTGGTGCCTGGCTATTAAGATCAATTCCATTATTTATTCATCCAACCTCAGAATTTTCTCTACTAGTTTGAGCTAAAGTTGCTTAATTTGTAGACGCAGAGTGTCAATTTCGTCTCCCAGTTGACGAATTCTCTAATTTTTTTTCCAACTACTGCTCCTGTATTTCATTAGTCTCCTTTTGTTTTTGATGAATTCACCTTTGAATTTTCACCAACCCTTCTTTGATTTACACATGCTCTTTATCATAAATACTACAAGCATGTTGGAACCACCCACGATCATTCACTATGTGCCTAGACGTCCTGCCTTAATGAGGTCAGCAATGACCCCATGAACCAGACACAGAGCTATCCTCCCTTGTTATACTCAAAGTTTCCATATTGACCACGACGGGTTGAACAAAACTACAACACACGGAGAGAAAAAGGACAAGATAACCAAGAGAGGAGTTACTGCGCTTCTGTAAGACTGGACACGACTGATGAAAGTTACTGACTTTCAACAACAACCAATTCGCTCTCACAAACTCGATTACACCTCTTTTTGTGGCAACCAATTCAAAAAACTCCTTCTTTCCTAAATCTCCAATTGTGCCACCCTCAGTAGAGACCAATTATTTCCCACGACTACCCTTTGAAACTACCACCATTCAAATTACACAGGATCTATCACTACCCAGACTAACCAAATTTCCCTAACCCAACCACTGGGTCCTTAAGATGGAAACCATTAGGACAACAGAAACCCAATTCTTGTGACAGGAGAAATTACCATTACTACTCCTTATATAGAGAATTATGGTTTGGATCTTGATATAGAGTAGATGAGTAGTACTCATTCTTATTAAATCTTGATGCTCTTCCATAATTCCTTTGATAATGGAAACGACCATCAGCTTGTCCAAAACTAGCTTCCCTCACGTGAACTGACCACCTCAGACTAGATGGATTAATTTCTCCTCGTACTCACCATAATTTGCATGGTTTCAACTCGATTTCATCGGCTGTCATGACTGATATGATGAGAAGTTATTAGGGCTCCCACACCTAAGCTTTTCCAAATTCCAAGTGGAGTACCAACCCAAGGACATCGGTCATGCTGCATCATAAGCCAAATGTTAGGGGTGCCATGAGGCATGGGGAGGGTCCAGGGGATATGAATGTCCATAGGGTAGGGATGAGGAAAGAAGGGAAGAGGGGGATGGTGAAATTGTTTCCAAGGTCACCGAGGTGGAAGGTGAAGGGAGAAGAGAGGAGAGGTGGACCGAGGGTGGAATGGAGGGGTGGGGGGGGGGGGGGGGGGGGGGGGGGGGGGGGGGGGGGGAAGGGAGGAGAGGTAGAGGGGAAGAACGGGGGAGAAGGGAGGGAAGGAAGATAAGCTAGGGGAGAAAGGGAAAGTAAACTCTGTGCTTTCACTCCTATTATAACTCTTCTTTGTACAAGAATCACACTTAACTATCAAAATATTGAGATTCATAACAACCATTAGGGGATGGTAACCGATCCCATAATGTCATTCACATTGTTTCTTTCTTCTTTCATCCTACAAGCCAAATTGGATTGCTTGTGATATTCATTACTAATACCTCTAAGGATATGGAAAAACTTAACTTGTTCAAAGAGAGGTATCATTCCCTAAGTTCTCTTGATGATCTGGTTCAATTTGTTGTTTTGAGCTGCTGAGTTGTAGTTCATATGCTTTATAATCAACATGGAATCCCCTATGATATGCATATACTTGATTCCATTTTTTTGGGCTAGAGAGAGCCTGAGGAACAACCCATAAACCACTTCGTGGTCATTTGTCTTCATTCCCAGACCCCAAGCATATCTATCTTTTATGATTCCTTCGGGATTAATGAGAACCCCCCCACTCTTTCCACCCCACAAATAAATGTGTCATAGTTAATAAATAAAGTGGTTAGGATTTTTTATGTTTTTGGTATCCTATAACATTATAAATATTCCAAGATTGGAAGGGAAGAGGTGTCACGTATTGGTTTTGTATTGACAAGCGGTGGCTTGTGGAGTGATCTCCTTCCTTAAGGAGTAATTGTATGCTATTACCCTACCTCAAGGGTTTTGATATTAATAAAGATATGAAATGTTTCTATTTGTATTTTATTATTGTATTGGCTCCTTGATTTAATTTTTTAGTTATAGTACAAGTGGTAGAAAAGCTCTTACTTGGGAAAAGTGGGGAGAATTTATTTTTCCTTTTTTGCAAGAATTATTGGGGAAAATAGGGGCGACACGTTTTCAGATCAAATTTGGATATTTTGGTGCAAAATTTTCAAAAACAAATTGCATATATGAATTCCTTATGAAAAATATCTCATTTTAAGAAAAAATCATCTGAATCGGAGCTCGGATGGAGGAGATATCGTTGATTTAAAAACAATTGTTTTGCAGAATTGTTTTTGATGAAAAATCGTGGATAACAACTCTCCAGTCATTATTTGCAATTTTTTGTGAAAAATTCAAGAAACTATTACATATCTGATCTATATTCTAGAAATCACACAATTTCAAAAACAAAAAAAATGGTCTAATCAGAGTTTGGATGAGGGAGATATTATTGACTTAAAATCAACTCCTTTGTCAGAAATTTTGTGATGGTTAGACGATTGTAGCATGGATTTGAGTTTCAAGAGTGCCCGGATCGTGATTCCAATCACATGGGAAGTTACAATTTTTTTTTCCATTTCCAAAAATAGGTTATAAAAATAATTATGATCAATATTCACCGAGTTGTGGCCATTTTAATTTTTTTTAAGTCCTTATTCTATTATAGGGGTTATATCAAGATGTCATTTTCGTGAAAAGATGATGGCCCTACTATTGAAGAATTCCTAAAAGTTCAAAATTCAAAAGATTTTACATTTTGGAAAGCTTTATTATGGCTTAATTTTAGAGATGAGGCTAGTATATGGTGGAACTCACCTGACAAAAATAAGTTGTTGAGCCTTCCCGATGAAGAATTTGAAAAAGTCCTTTTGGAAAAATGGTTTCATGTTAGAAAATAGGATAATGAGGAGCATAAGGGGTTATTTTCTACTGGTATCTCGTTATTATAGGTTCATGGATGTATTCAAAAAGAGAAAATCATTGTGTTTATCAATCTTAGTGGCAAGCATAATTTTATCAATGTTAATTTCGCTAAAAAATTAGAAGTTCCAGCAAAACATATTGAAAACACACAAGTTGATAATGAAGATGTTCAATTTTATAAAGATTTGAAGATTTCTATGGACAAGTATATGTTGTGTTTTAATTTTTACACTTTAGATATGGAGGAGGTGGATGTTGTTTTGGGATACCATTGGATGGAATCCATTGGTACTATCAATATTAATGCATGGAATAAATTTCTAATGCTATGGTATAATAAGAGGAAATTTACATTACAAGATATTTCCATCAGTAAATGGGTAGAATCCAAGGATGCCCAAGCAGAGAACTCTACAAATACTATCACATCGGATTAGGATTCTAGGATGGAAGTAATAATGGAAGACAAGAAACAAGAGCAGGTACCACGAAAGGAACTCGACACCACTCAAGCTCCATCAGGTGGGAAATTGAAGATAATAACATCATTAGTCAAGGTTTTAGCATATCACTACCCACACCACCCAGCAATACAAAAACCCACAAGATGACACAAGATTAGCAACTAGGATGAAGGAAACTGAAAGACACACACATAAGTAGGGTCAGCTACTTGTAAAACATCTCCACATGGGCACCACGAAAACCATTTTCCATCTCAAGCGAGCAAGGTAGCACATAAATAGTGTTCTTCTTTCTCTTGGATGGATGGATGTGCGTGTATGGTACCAATGGAATACTCTTTTGCATAGATATTATTATTTGTGTTATTCTCATGTTTCGGGGATGAAACATGCTTCAGGGGGTTGGAATGTAGTATACCTAGGGGTGGATAATATTGGGAACATGGGGAGGTACCCAAGGGTATAATGTGTAAAAGGGGACCACAAGTAGTTTTGTTAGTTTAGTAAATAAGGTTTGTAAGTGGTTACCCACATTAATGATGATTGTAGGTGGTTGACCCTCATTATAAAAAGGGACTACAACTAATTAGTTAGTTAAATAAATGAGCCATAGTTAATCAATAAAGTGGTTAGGGTTTGTTAGGGTTTTAGTATCCTAGAACATTATATATAGTCAAAGATAGGAAGGGAAGATATGTCAAGTATCGGTTTTGTATTGATAAGTGATGGCTTGTGGAGTGATCTCCTTCCTTAAGGAGTAATTGTATGGTGTTACCCTACATCAAAGGTTTCAATATTAATAAAGATATGAAGTGTTTCCATTTGTATTTTTATTCTTGTATTGGCTCTTGGATTTAATTTTACAATTATATTATGAGTGTTGTGATATTGTAGTACATTTCTACATAGGATCAGGTGGCATATATTCTTACTAAGCCTCTAGTTAAAGGGAAGTTTGTCAAGTACTGAGATAAGTTGGAGGTGGTGGAGAATCCCTTCCTTGCAGGGAGGGAGTGTTGAAGTGAGTGATAGCTTTAGAATGTATTTTACATAGGCTTGGTGTCTTGACACGTGGAAGACAATGTTTGCCTCTTCTAAGTGCTTGCTGGGTGGAGTAAGCAATATATCTCTTCTTTCCTAATTCCAACTTAGGAAAAGTACAATAATCAAAGTAAAAATAATTATTTTGGAATATTGAGTCATTTCGTAACAATTAAAAATTTAATTATTTAAGTGACTTAGAAATAATCTCAGTTGCTGATCTCTAACATGATTTTAGAAGAGAGATCAAGGTTAGGGATTTGGACTTGATGAAAATTATAAAGGGAGCCTATCGAGGAGGTGAAGATACAAGTTTTTTTTATCAATTCATCATTCAGAGAAAATAATTTTCTCTAAGTGTGAGTGACTTTATGAACTAGGAGTGCAGAGAAGGAGAAGAACGAGTGGATTGGGGTGAATCCAAGAGGTCGAGTAGGAGGATATTGTAGGGCCTAGTTGTGGGAGGGAGATTGATTTTATTTGGAGGAGGTCAAGTTGCTAGAAGGCGAATTTTTCCCTATTAATTGGAGTAGAGAAGTAAGGGTTATTATTTCCTAGGTGTTAAGGCTAGCAGAAGATACCACGAGACAACCATTTTAGAAAAATATTAATTATTTAACTATTTCCTAAAGTTAAACTTAGGGAAAATTCAAAATTCCTAAGTTAACTTATTATTGTAGTTTCTACAACCCCCCTCCACTATGCTTTTATTTTGGAGCCTACCTTTTTTTATAAGAATTGTCCTTATGATTGTTAAGTTTTCTTCTTGTTTATTTAGTGTTGTAGTGAATTTTTCTTTCATGTAGCGTTTGTGATGTCTTAACCATGTTTTCATGAAAACAACTAGGAATTGTCAACAACAATTACACAACTTATAAAGACAAGAGAACCCCTTTTCAGTCAGAAGTTAAGTCCAATCCTAACCAAGCATTGGTTACATGTATTTCCTTGAGAAATTGCATAATCCTCTGTCATAAGGAACTGTGCAAATCCCTATGAGGTTGAATTACGCAATCTTAAAAGACAAACCACCATTGAGAAAGAAGACTACAAAATCACCACTGTGACACAGAACTACGCAACTCATTGTGCTAGAAAAATGTTCAATCCCTTGTCACTAGGGACTACACAGTCTCTTTTGCCAGTGAACTACGCAACCCCCTAAATCATCCATTTTCCCACTCGTAGAAAATAGGAAGTGTTCATTCTCATCTGACAGTGTGGCACAAGTTTTTATTTCTGATCTGCAGACAAGTGTCAGTGTCTCATTGATTTTAGGCATGTGTGTTAGAAACCCTAACCCTAATATCATGAGACAAAATATATGTAAGAGAGGCTCATATAGCTCATTCTCACATTTGAAAATGAATCTCTAGCCATTCTCACGAGTTCAAAGAGCTTTGGATTTGATTTACGGTGTTTTTCCAGGTAATTTTCTCAAGTGTCACTTTTTGCTATTTTTCCGTCGCTTTTGTCACTTTTATGTATGGAAGTGTTATTTTTCCTAATTCTTCTTGTAGAAAATGTCATTTTTTTATTGTTAACTTGTACAAGTGTCATTTCAGTCTTTTGATCTTCTTTACAAGTGTCGTGGAGTGTCTTGTATTTTCGCCTACTAGTAGTTATTGTTGCTAGGTCTATTTATGCATGCATGTTCTTCCCTTTTCACAGTCTTAGTTGATTGATGTTGGTGACTTATCTAACTAATTCCAAGACCAATCTACACCCTTCTCTTCCTCGGTCACATATTAGTGTCTTCCTCTCTCCCAGACTGAACTACACAATCTTCAAGTCTTGTTGGCCTCTTGTACTATGCATTGCGCAATCACAAGAAACAAGACCCTTCCCCTGCAAAATGAAACTTTCAATTATGCATTCTCTAGCCTTCCCAAGATGCTCATTGTGTAATCACACACAGCAGTTTCTTTTCCTAACAATTGAAATTGTGCATTGCACAATCCAAGCCTCCTCTCCCAGCTGAGATTGAGCATTATGCATATCTAGTCCACAATCCAACTCCTTGGAATCCAAAAATGCATAGTTTCCCTCCACAATTGTGAAGTGTGAAATTCTGGTGCCCAATCCAACTCCTCACAACCTAGCATTGCATAATAATTTCCCTTAGTGACTATTTTTCTGCTTCAAAGATGATTGTTGAACTGATCTCTTTTGAACTAACTTATCATTTCCATGATTGCATCATTTGCAACATGTACTACATATTTTGAACAAAACACTCTTTCATCATCAGATAGCACCATGCCTCCCACAAAATCAACATCCAAGGAGGTCACATAGAGCAATACCAAAAAGGACATTAACAATTCCTTGATATCAATTCCTATTCTACCAAATACAATGTGTTGCATCAAGAAGGAGTCTACTTTCACTTGGCTTACTATTAAATATGCATTCACTGCAATAGAGTTCAAAGAGGATCTAGAGGATAGGAAGGTCTTTATCAACATCCAAGGATCAAGGTTCTACAGGGTTTTTTGCATATTTCCATTTTTACCAGGTGCATATGTTATTAGATGGATTTTGCAAGGCCTAGGTACTAAGAGCATGACACTAAAAAGTGCTCATGGGCTGCAACTTGCCTCCTATCAACCACATGACTTTCACTTGATTAAAAAATTTTCCAAACCTTAGCAGCACCTAGATTCATGATTCTATGCAACTAAGAAAGTGATCAAGTCACGGTGGAAGGAATAGGCCAAATTTTTCCAAAAACTTGATAATAATTAGAAAAGCAAGTCCCTCATAACTATATATCAGTACTTCATGGTTATGTGTTGTCAAGCCTATGGACAGAGGAGTACTAAATCCTTCCTAAAAGGATGGATCTACATGATATACCTTATTGTCTCATAAAGGAAGATATTCAACTAGTCTCATCTATTGTCTTAGTAGTTGTAGATTAATTTGAACAAGGTGAAAAACACACCGTAGGGAAAAAAACGATTTTACATGTCTACATACTTGCTAGATTGAAATGTGCAAGTATGAATTCCCTGGTCTGAAATGGAAACATATGCCCACAAAGCCCACTATCCACATCTATTGCAAATTGTTTTCAAAATGCTATTATCAAGAGGTATATGACAAAATTGTTGATCACTTCTTCAAGGTCATCTACCAAGTTCTTCAAACTTTCATGTCTCATGAGGCAATGAAGACAGTGGCGAAAGTGGAAAATTGGTTTGCCTCACTGGGTGGTACATACCTTGGAAAGTTTGATTGTTAGAAACTACCTCATATCTTGCCGAGGTATGCCACAGATAAAGTAGTCATGCAAGAGGTTGCATATCATCTTGTCACAAGTCTATCTTCACTCTTGAAGAAGAAGAATAAGGCACCTTGGACTTACTTTCCTTTATCGATGGGATCCTATGAGATCAAGAGCTTGAAGGTAATAGAAGCTGAAGTGAAAGAACTTGAAAGGCTCAAGTTCAGTACAATGGACTTTCATAGATACAATCATAGAAGATTTTGCAAGATATATTGTGCCAAGTTTCTCTTTTCCTAGCTGTATGAGACTAATGCCAAATTGAAGGAAGATAATGTTAATAATTGATACAATGCCTCATGGTCACACGCGCCAGGAAAAGAGACATGAAATTCCAATGTAGTTCCTAAGAACAATGTTACCCAAGAAGGAAAGTAGTAGGAACAATGCAATCTAGTGAGAATTAAGTATAAGAGGAAGGTTTCTAATAATCCAGAAGAGGAGCACAGTTGTAAGTTCAAAGGAGATCCAATCATTCTGAAAGTGGTCATGGCAGAAAAATGGACAAGGAAGTAGAGAAGGAGGAGGAAGAGCATAAGTGAGAGGAAGAACAATTGCATAAGGAAGAGTGATAAAGGAAAGAAAAGGAAGAAATGTATACATAGGAAGAAATAAGAAAGAAGGAAGAAGAAGAAGCAAGGTTGAATAAATTAGCGGAAGAATAGTGGAAATAGATGGAAGAAAAAGAGAACAAGAAAAAGCAAGTTCAAGAGATTGCATAAGAAATTGAGTAGATAAAGGCCCATGACATGGACATTGAGCAAGTGGAGCAGACCATAGAGGTAAACATCATGTTTATTGAATAACATGTTGTTAGGTCCCTATAATACTAGTGATTACCCCACTACTATTGTAGTTGTATCCCTTATTAATATTGTTGTGCCCCTATTGTACCCATATTGTTATTATTGTGCCCCATAGAATCTCTCTATTGTTATTTTTGGCTTATATTATTATGTTAGGTCGGTTGGGTTATATTGTGACTCCTTAGACTCCTATATATAGAAAGGAGGTTTTGTCATTTGAATCATCCAAGAATTTTTCATTTGTGTAAAGTAAATGAGGTTGCCCCCTCGAAGAGGCTGAATTATAAGGCGTTCAACTATCTTTTCTATCTTTTTGTGAGCTAGTTTTATAGCATTTGGTATCAGAGATTTGGATTCTAGGGTTTCGCTGCTCCAAATAGGTCATCGTGGCATTTTTACTATAAAAAAATTTCTGCGATGTTTTAGAAGCTAAAAGAAAAACCCATTTGAGAAGAAATTTCCTTGACCCTCAGGTCCAAATTTTAGAGCTTTTCACAATATATTTGTGGAGATATGATCTGAGGAAATTGGTATTTTTGCAGACTCCTGAATTACATTCCAAACTAGTGATCTAGGGAAAATCGTCATAACTTTCTCTTCGAGCATTGGATTGAAATTTCGTAAGAAGGTATAAAAAGAGGATGGATTGTAGTTTCTTATATATATTATTTAGAGCCAAAGGTCGAAATAGTGACTCGTCGTACGTCGTACAAGTTCACTCTACTGAACTAGTCTATAATCAGGTCACTGTGGGAGATTTGGCATAAATATTCCCTGAAGAATCCAATTTGGATCAGAGTGGTGGCATTGGAAAGAGGACACAGAGGGTTATCACAGGGCGCAATTTTAGAACTAGATGATCTGAAATTGTAGAGATGCATCATATTCAATATCAAGCTCCTACAAAGTGAAAAAAAGGTGTGTAGTTTTTTTTAAATTTTTGCATAAGCTTGGTTTGAAAA
>APFE030980883.1:99540-117310 GCA_000404065.3 Pinus taeda
CAAAAGTGGGTCACAAAGATGTTGGGTTATGAATTTGAAATCATCTACAAAAAAGGGAAGCAAAATGTGGTGGTAGATTCACTCTCAAGAAAGGATGAGGATGTGGAATCATTTTTGTGCGCCATTGCTATTATCCAACTAGATTGGATAAATGAAGTAAGGGAGGAATGGAAGAATGGAGAAGAGGTGTGGGCACTTATTCGAAAGTTACAACAAGATTCTAGTACGTCAGATACATTTAGCTGGCAAAATGATTCGTTATGGTACAAAGATCGCTTATACCTCTGTAAAAACAAAATATTCTTATGGAATTGCACACTTCTCCCTTAGGAGGGCACTCGGGATTTTTAAAAACTTAACACAGGGTTAAGAAGGAATTTTTTTGGGAGGGCCTTAAATCAAATATTCAAAAGTTTGTGGCGGAATGTTTGGTTTGCCAGCAAAATAAAGTTGAAACAATGAAGACATCGGGTCTATTACAATCTTTATCCATTACAAGCCAGCGTTGGGAGGAGGTTTCAATGGATTTTATCACAGGTTTACCCAAGTTCGAGGGAAAGAGTGTCATCATGGTGGTAGTTGACAAACTTACCAAGTATGCACACTTTTGTGCATTATCACATCCATTAAAGCCAGTATAGTTTCTATTGCATTTATGGAAACAATTCAAAAGCTACATGGAAACCCAAAGATTATTGTAAGTGACAGAGATCCCATTTTCACTGGAAATTTTTGGACATAATTAGTTTCTTGTCTTGGTACTGAGTTAGCTCATAGCTCATCTTATCATCCTCAATCTGATGGGCAAACTAAGATAGTAAACAAATGTTTGGAAGGATATCTTTGTTGCTTTGTCTCTGGTAAACAGACACAATGGGTCAAATGGTTGCCTCTAGCTGAATGGTGGTATAACACTTCCTTCCATACAACAACAAAAATGACTCCATTTATGGCACTTTATGGATATCAGCCACCATCCATCACATCATATTTAAGAGAAAATTCTAAGTTTCAAGTAGTGGAACATCACATCGAGCATCAACAACAAGTCCTCCAACTCTTAAAGGATAACCTCGTGTTGGTGCAGAATAGAATGAAACAACAGGCAAATCAACATCGTAGCAAAAGAAGTTTTGATGTAGGTGATTGGGCATTCCTATGCTACAACCATATAAACAAATGTCCCTTAAACAAGCTAAGAAGGATAATAAATTATCACCAAAGTATTATGGTCCGTACAAGATGTTGCAAAAGATTGGTACTATGATGGCATACAAATTGGAGCTTCTTGTAGCTTCTCGAGTGCACCTAGTTTTCCATGTTTCATGTTTAAAGACGGTTATAGGTGACAAGCTCCCAGTTCAAACAATATTTCCAAAACTTGACAAGGAAGGAAAAATTATATTGGAACCAGAAGAAGTCACAGAAAGAAGAACTCAATAGCTACGAAATTGATCAATTTCGAGGTATCTCATCAAGTGGAAGAACTTATCTGCTGAAGATTCCACATGGGAGAATGAGAATTTTATACAAAGCATCTAGAACTACTCAAGTGTTGACGACAAAACGTTTTTGAAGGAGAGAGGCATGTTAGGTCCCTATAATACTAGTGGTTACCCCATTACTATTGTAGTTGTATCCCTTATTAATATTGTTGTGCCCCTATTATCTCCATATTGTTATTATTGTGCCCCATAGAATCCCTCTATTGTTATTTTTGTGGCTTTATATTATTATTGTTAGGTCGGCTGGGTTATATTGTGACTCCTTAGACTCCTATATATAGACAGGAGGTTTTGTCATTGGAATCATCCAAGAATTGTTCATTTGTGTAATGTAAAGGAGGTTGCCCCCTCGAAGAGGCTAAATTCTAAGGCGTTCAACTATATTTTCTATCTTTTTGTGAGCTGGTTTCATAACACATGTCAACAATTAGCCTTCACCTCCCCTCACAAGTGACCACATCCCAAGTGATGAAAAAGGAATCTCTCCTTCAAATGATGATATGGTCGAGGATATTTCCAACTTGACCTTTGACCAGATCAAGAATAAGATAGTATAAGAAAGGAGGGAATATTTCCCTAATGACCCATTTCATTCTGGTTTCATCCACGCATAGAAAGTGATTGTTACCGATGCCAAGGGGAATCTGAAGACAATTATAGTAGCAAATTTGGCCTTTGTAAGAGCTTCAAAAGTAAACACAAACTTCTTAATGGGAGAAAGCCAATAATTGTCAAAAGATATAGATGCTCCAAGACAACAAATAAATCATCTCCAAGTTGAGAACCAAATATTGTATTCCATCGATTCTCACTTGAAAGAGATTCATGCAATGATATATGGTGAGATCCAGGAATTGCGAGACATCATGAGGCAACTTTATGAAGAGATGTTAACCTTGCATAAGGCAGTAGTGCCCTTGCGTGACATGCATAATAGGTTGTGATATAATGTGAAAGCTCTAAAAAATTCGTACATCCATTAGTGCAATCCAAGAATGGGGCACCTAGGACATGAACACACCAGTAGAGTTGGCCAGGAAAATGAGACAAGAAGCAGAATTAGAGAAGGTCAAGGTTATAATTATCATGCAAAGTAACAAGAAACTCGGTAATTTTGTGGCCAACATTATAGTTTCCTATACGTGGTTGTACAATGGTTTGGACTCCTTGGTCAGAATACAAAAGATACATTTGATTGGACCATTTGCAGAGATAAAGGGCAAAAACATCTTTACATAGGAAATGTAAGAATATTTGGTCAGTCTAAAGTGGGTCATAAATAGAGAAGACTTGGAGATCACCAAAAAATAATAATAATAATAATAAAATTAAATAATAAATAAAAAACCATGAAAAAGCATGTAACTAGACCTACTAAGGTTAATATGAAATTGTTCTTATTATAGAATGAGGCAAAAACTGGCTCCAAAACCATTTACGCAGATGCTATGGAGCCCAAAGTTATATATCGGCAAAACCTTCCTACAAAGTTTGAGGAGATAGTTGCAAAATATAAAGCTTGGCATAAATATGTCACTACAGAATTGCAAGTTGAAGTTATTGAGCTAGAGTTTCCTAAAACTCAAGCTTAATGTATTAATTTTTGTCTTGTTAGGCTCTAGCCATTGTTGGTGCACTGAGATTTCTTTTTACATGCAATCTTAATTCCTATATTAATTGTCAACCCAAGGTAAGTATTTTTATCTCAAGAGTGTCAACATAATCTATGTAGTGAATTCAGAGGTTAGCTAATGGTAAATCATTGCAATCACTAATAACTATCTCTTCAACTCAATTCACACAACTCTTAAAGAAATAACTAAAGAAGAAATGACTTAGAGAGAACTCTTGACACACTCTACAATTCTGTCTACTTATTCCAAAATCAAATGAATCTAAATGTGAATGCAAAGAATCATGCTTGGAAACCTTCGAATAGAATTAAACTAACTCACTCGATCAAGAAAGAGAACTGTAGCAACTGAACAACAATGTTAATCTATAGCAAACAGAATTGAACGACAAATGCTAATTGAATGAAAATTCCTAATTGAATGGAAATTGAGAATTGAACAACAAGAAAGCAAATATGATAAATGATTTCTAAATAACCATTGTTCTTTGTAAGTCGATTATGGAAATCAATTAATACTATCTCTAATATCTATGATAACATAACTCAGAACGAATAGCAATCTACTACTGAAACTAATATAACCAATCCAATGAAAGCATTACTCATATACATCACATGACTAAGTATGAATCGAAATGAACAACAATATGCATTTGAATCATCAATCCTCACAATAAGTGAAATAATATTAAGTGAACAATAACAATTAGTAAAGATTCAAATGGAAAGATTATAACGCAAGAAAGAAGTAGAACTTCTCTTGATCGAACCCAGAGTCAACAGAAGTCTCTGCTAAGATCAAATGCAGTCTTTCTTCATTAACATAAATAACCAAATTACAACGTCACTAAGATGACATTATTCTATGTCTCAAAAAGAGTAATTATAGATTACATAAGTTTGAACTGATTTTTGTTTTCCTTTGAGTCTTATATATGATAGTAAAAGACTAAACTAGATAAAAGTGAATCCTCAGGATCAAGGGATCCTGAGGATTTTTCAATACATAATCTGATTCTGTCATGAAATAGTATTGGTCTTCCTAGTCTCTCATAGCCTTGCCTGCCTCAGATCTTGTCTTTCCCTTTTACGGCCTGGTGCTGCTCTGTTAAGTGAACAACTATTGACTAATCCGCGTCTTCTGCACACAAGGATAGTAAAAGATCAGTTTCATATGCTAGATTTATCTAATTTGTTACCAAGTGCTTTCATCCAACTTTAACTATTATTTCCTTTATTTCAATCCATAAATAGAGATAATCGTGTAAGGATGAATACAAAATAAAGCAATTACTGAGGAGAAAATATACCTTTTTCTTGACCCAACATACTCCCCAACTTACCTTGTTGCATGTCCTCATGCAATTAAATAGTTGATGTGTAGCTAAGTTAGGGAGTAGGTAGGATATACCTCTTCCTTATAATGTCTAAAGCCATTTTTCTTCTTTAATATAGCAAAAGCCCGGGTAACATCTTGATCCTTCAAGGTGTAATCATAATGATACTTATCTGGAGGATACCATATGATTAGAGTCCTATACTGACATCCTATTCATTCCGGTCCCATAGTCATAATCATGTTACTATATTTATAGAAATGAGAGGAGGCAGCTTTAAAGTTTCAATATCCAAATGGTTCTCGATTTCTAATAGTAATGTTGGAGACTTCTTACCTTTGTCTAGCTGCAGACAAGACTTCCTGCTTAATCTCTTGGAAGCAATCCTTTCCAACTTGTATAACATATGTATCAAATGGCCCCAGTTGGCCTATAACACTATCTCGCTTCATGAATTGCTTGTGTTTACTCAAGAGCTTCAGGAGTTTGGTTGGTTCCCCTCTCACCCATAGGTCAATTCCTGCCTCACGCTACCTAAAATTATTGTGGGACTTGGCTCACTTGAGTTGATTAGTAGCAAAAGAGAGAAATTCCTGGAGTTTTACATCCCTTATAAAGGGACCAAGGTTGTTGTCCTTGTCATCTTCCAGAAAGAAATTGTGCATATAAAGTTCATAAAGGAGGCATTGTACCTACTCATCCTATTCTCTAAAGCATTTGACAAAATCCAGGGTGATTTTGATTTCCACAGGCTTGCCAGCCTTAGTAGTTTTGATTTTCAGCAGGAGGGACCTTTCCAGGAGGAATAAGGCATAATTTGTAGCAAGGGCTCTACATGACAAAGTGTCTGAATAAAGAGAGCAGACAGTTTCAAACTTCTCTTTACCCTTCTGTAATTTCTTCCGTGCTTTCTCAACCTTCTTCTGTTGAGCCCTAAATTGAGAAAAGGTCTCATCCTCAGTTATGGTTAGTGCCCCAAAATTTTTCTTTAATTCTTGATGTATCCTTAGGGGCACTACCTCCTCCTTGTGCTAGGCTAATTCCTACTTTACCTTTAGTAGTTCATTCTGTAGTCTACTAATAAATGCCTCCATGATTAGGGGAATATAAGCAGGGGTCTCTTCTATTTGGGTTTCTCCTTCCTGGGTCTGCATGGGATTGGTTTGAACAATAGCTTCAGCTGCCTCTTGAATCATGCAATGACCAATTGGAATGTCCTCTTCAACAACTTTTTGGAAAGAAGTATCCATGGTAGGGTGGTTCATTTGGGTTTCTCGTGAGAAAACACAAGGGTCCTCAGTTTGCATTTCAGTGTCTTCTACAAGGCATGGCCTTGTATAAGTTTCCTTTGGATAGGCCAAATATCCTCAATTTGGGTCTTAGCGTCCCTTCCAGAACAATATTTTGTCTATGTGCCTATGGTTTCTTTTTCTACTTTCAAATTCTTGGCTCTAATGGCCTCCTTTAACCACTGCCTTAGCTACCCAATTATTCACTTTTGTTTCCTATACTTTTTAAGCACTTTTATGAGCTTGTCTCTGTAGGACTTCTTTATCCTAGGACTTCCAACTCGTGATGGGTTAGCTGCATTGTCCTCTGGTTCCTGTACAGGTGGTAATGTGTCAGCATCAGGGAAGGTCTCATCTGGAATTGTATCTCCCGATGGAGCTTCACCTTCTAGCTCTGCTTTATCATGGATTTCTCTTCCAGGAGATCCCAAAACAATGGTGTCTCCTGAACAATTGTCATTCTCCTGGTTTTCTTCTAGGTAGGCCTCGTCCTCAAGGGACTTATAAAAAATAGTATTACCTGGTTGATTTTCATCTTCCAAGGTTTCATCTACAGGGTTTTCTTTAGTTTAGGGGTCCACTGGACCAGTGTCTACTATCTGATTTCCTCCTCCAGTGGCTTCTTCTTCATGTACCTCCTCTTTAAGGGGTTTTTCCATAGAACGAATTGGTTCCCTCTGTTCTTCCACAGAATCAGTGAATGGTAGGGTTTGCTCATGACTAGGGCTATTAGCAGGGATAGACTGGTTGGGGGTGCAATTCTATTCTTCAACATTCCTGAATTTTTCTTTACCTTCTCCAAATATTCCAATGTTTTCCAATACCCTGGCCATTTCCTCCTCATAGTCTTAGAAAGGGGAATTTTTCAGACTTGCAGGTGGTGTGCGGGATGGTCCAGCCTTGTCTGCTTGAATTGGGATACTTTGTTGGGATCTCACTTGCACAGAGTGCCTATGTTTTGCTGGGTTCAAGGCACAAAGGAATTATTTCTTTACAGTGTCCTTGCCAGACCTAGGGTTCTTGGCCCTTGTTGCTTTATTACTATGTTTTTTAGGGGTGGAGCTAAAGTAGGATTTACAACATTGTCCCAAATTAACTGCTGATGGGCCAGTCTATCCATAATAGTTAATTTAATCAATTGTTCATGACTGATTACTTTGTGTGGGTCCTTAGCTGTCCTAACTTGACAGGCGACATCATGTAATAGGGAATTCAAATAAAACGACAAATTAACTGAAATTTTCTCTTTTAAAATGGCTAGAAGATTCAATTGGTTGGGCTTTACCACATTTTTTTGACCATCACAGGTAATGTACCTTTGCACGATGACAACCAATTCTTGCCATGACTTCCTTAACGTCGAAGGATGGATCCCTTTTCCTTTTCGCACCATTTGCTCTCTTAGATCCTGGAATACTTCAATCGCACTGTGTAGAAGGACATGTTTTTCTATCCATTTGGTTCCTTCAGCCGGAAGTCTAGTGACTTCGGCTATGACTTCTTCAGAAACTGTTATACTTCTGCCTCTGATTGTGGTGCTTCCATTCTGCAAATTCTGCAGAAATTCCAACGTCAGCTCCTCATGAAAATATTTCAACCTATTCAAATATTGCAGCCATCCTGCGCGCTCGAGAATTGCATGAGCTTGATCTGATACCATAAGAATTGGTGGTTCATTCCGAATAGCTCTTCCTCCCATGGTTGTTGTACTTGTAACTGGTTCGCTTGTATACAATTGTTTTACACTCCCACAATTCAGAACAACATCAGAAAATGTTACAGCAATTAACAAAAATATGGCGATGTTTTGGGAATTAATATCATATTTAGTTAATTCATTGATCCCATCAACCACAGTTAATGCAAGATCATGAGTCTACATGCAAGCCATAATGGTTTATGTCCTTTCCCCAATCCAAAATACTTGCTAATTATTACTCATTCATAATCATCATGCAGTCCTTCCCGAGAAGTTAATTCAAATGGTTATCACACAATTATTCGTAACTGTCACACATGTCATGTGTATGTAGGCCATCCCCCCTCTAACAAGAAAAGTGCATCCATGTCCTTTCAACATGTGAAAATCAAGAGAAAGCATTAACAATACATAAATTCTGGAAACCAGTCCCAAAAATAGTGTGTTAATCAATAAAGCAATTAAAGCAATACATGTTATCGGATGTGAAATGGATGAAAAGAAATTAAAACAGAGATTTAAATGCATTACGTCAAAATATTTTCACCGTAAGCGGTATTAATGACAAAGGCATAATCGACGGTACATATTAATGATGGACGTAAAATGATTGGACAATTTAGAATATAATGAATATATGATATAAATTACCATGCAGATCGGCTTGTAAGAGTATTGTTCAAATGGAAAATTCCCTTTAGAAACAAATCCATAGGTGATAAGAGCTTAGAGAACATTTGGCAGTGTAAGATGATACCTCAATACCATAAGCAGAGCCGCTGCTACCAGTAGGCGTTCATAGCTTCGACAGGGTTGCTTGTTAACCCCACAAATGAACCAATGTCCTCGTTTTATAATTTAGATGGTTCTTATTTTTCTTGTCATAAAAATACCACTATGCTGGCATGGTGACCAGATGAACATAGCGCCATTCACCAGGATATAACAAAGTCATCAGGTTGTCTCGTGATGAGACCCCCTGCCATTCTGAAAATTTTAAGCATTAAGAAGGTCATTACCTTGGTTGGTAGCCAAATTTGAATGTCACTTGTTAGATCCTTATGATCATGGTAGGCTGGCTCGTGATGAGACCCCCTATCCTTTTTTAGGCAATGTTTGATTCATTTTCACATCTCATTATGTCCATTTTTCTATTGGAATTTTTACTTGTTAAAAAGAGGGAGGCTCATTTGCTCCTTAAGGGTCAGGGATGGTGTAAGAAGTAAGAACATGCCAATGAAATTTTATACTCTTACCCCCATATCATCATGTCAATGAGATTTATCTAGTTGATAGTGTAAAACATAAGGCAACACGGTGTGAAAATAATGACTCATTTTATGATGTGTCCAAAGAAGAGATGTTTAATCAGTCATTATAAAGATACACCATACCAGCTTTTGAACAAAGATAACCATCAAAAGGCTTCATGAGTCATAATGGTATTGTCATTACTGTTTTTTTTCTTATATCAAGCACAAATCCATTTAAATGGTGTTTATTCACAGTACAAAGGAGAAAAGGAAAAAATAAAGATGGCATCATGACCGTTAAGAAAAATTCACGATTTATTCTATTAAAAGGACAAAAAGTGTTGTTTAATCGATTGAAAAACAATGGTTCAATCATTTGAATAAAAAAAATCACAAACAAAAGTGTTGTTCAATTGATTAAACAACAATCATTCAATTGTTTGAATAGCAAAAATTGTAAACAAAGGTGTTGTTCAATCGATTGAACAACAATTGTTCAATCGTTTGAACAACAAAAATCGTAAATAAAGGTGTTATTCAATCGATTGAACAACAAAAATCATAAACAAAGGTGTTATTCAATTGGTTGAATAGTAATCATTCAATCGTTTGAACAACGAAACTCACAAACAAAAGTGTTGTTCAATTAATTGAACAATAATCATTCAATCGTTTGAACAACAAAAATCGCAAACAAAAGTGTTGTCCAATCAATTGAACAACAATGTTCAATCATTTGAACAACAAAATTGAAAACAGAAGTGTTGTTTAATCGATTGAACAACAATCGTTCAATCAGTTGAACAAAAAAAATCGCAAACAAAAGTGTTGTTCAATCGATTGAACAACAAACGTTCAATCGTATGAACAGCAAAACTCGCAAACAAAAGTGTTGTTCAATCAATTGAACATCAATTGTTCAATCGTTTGAACAACAAAAAATTGTAAACAAAAGTGTTTTTCAATCGATTTAAAAACAATCATTCAATTGTTTGAACAACAAAAATCGAAAACAAAAGTGTTGTTCAATCGATTGAACAACAATCAATCAATTGTTTGAAAAACAAAAACAAAAATACAAAAATGTTGTTCAATCGATTGAACAGCAATAGTTCAGTTGTTTGAACAACAAAGTGAAAATGAAAAATTGATGTTCAATTGATTGAACAACAATCATTCAATTGTTTGAACAACAAAATCAAAATGCAAAAGTGTTGTTGAATCAATTGAACAACAATCATTCAATTGTTTGAACAACAAAATTAATAAAACGAAAATGTGTTGTTCAATCGATTGAACAACCATCGTTCAATTGTTTGAATAGAAAAAACAAAATGAAAAAGTGTTGTTCAATTGATTGAACAACAATTGTTCAATCAATTGAATAACACTTATCAAGCACACAAAGCAATAAAAAATCTCATATTTACATGGTAATGTCTATTCTTAATTGCAACCAATCAAAAAGAGTATATACATTATTTACAATTTCTAACGAAATCTCAATTTTTTGAAAGAAAAGCTATTGGATCATCACTCCCTACAGCTAAGATTTGCATGGAGGGGTCCTCGCATACCTACTCGCAGAAAGACTCCTTGGTGAGCAGTTTGTGATAGAGGTGTACTTGATTTCGTTCACCTTAAAAGAATGGCCAGATCTGTTAATGGTAGTTAAGGTAAGAGTACCATTGTTATGCACTTCTTGAATCTCGTAAGGGCCGACCTAGCTTGTTTGTAGCTTTTCCAGGAAATCTTGAATCTAGAGTCGTAAAGTAGTGCCCAATCCCCTTTTTGAAATGTTTTCTTCTTGATAAGGTTTTCATGCCAATTTTCCCTTTGTTGTTGAATAATTACAGACTGTTGCAAAGAAAGTAGTCGAGCCTCATCTAGTTTGTTAATCTACTGGAGTCACTTGGTCTAGGCTTCTGTTAGATCCAACCCTACTTCCTGGGCCATCCTTAGAGTCTTTGTTTTGAATTTGATCGGAAAAATAGGTTCTTTTCCAAACAAGAGTTAGTATGGAGAGTATCCAGTAGTATTCCTCCAAGTCATGCAATAGGCCCACATGGTCTCTCGCAATCTGGTAGCCCAGTCTCACCGGTGTGTTGAGACTGTCTTGGTTAAAATCGCTTCAATGTCCTTATTGGTGCTTTCGACTTGCCTGTTCGCCTGTGGGTGATATGAGGAAGTGATCCTGTGCGTAATATGATTATTCCTGAGAGTGGCAGTAATCTTATGTCATGTAAATTTCTCTCCCCCATTTATGATCACTTCTCGCGGTAACCCATACCGCACAAACAATCCAAAAAGGAAGTTAATCACAGCTTCCTCAATGGCTCTTGGTAAATCTACTGTTTCCACCCATTTCTTCACATAATCCATGGAAACCAGTATGTAGGCCTTCTGATTGTATGGTGGATGGAATGGGCCAATGAAGTCTAATTCCCACCTCTTGAAGGGTTCTATGACTAGCTGGGTTTGTAGAGGCATTTCATCAGATTGGCTAGGCCTGCCCATCCTTGGATAGTTATCACAAGCCTGGGCATATTTATTAGCATCATTAAAAATAGTGGGCCAATAATAGCCCATCTATAATACCTTATGCCATGTCCTTTGATCTGCAAAATGTCCCTCGTAGGGCATGTCATGGCAAGCTTTCAAGATGTCATGAATCTCATCCTCGTGAATGCATCTGCGTATACACATGTCGGCCCCTGTGTGAAAAAGATATCCGCCTACCCAAGAGAATCGGGCACTGTGCTGAATGATCAACTTCCTTTCTCTTGTTGTCAAATGCCTAGGTAGCTTCTCAACTGCCAGAGAATTTTCCACATTTTCTACCATGGCATCTTGACTGCCACGAAAAATAGATGTTCATCTGGAAATTGGTCATCCACCGCCAGTGGATCATTCACCTTCAGAATTCGTGATAGAAAGTCAGCAACAAGGTTTTCCTTCCCTAGTCGATCCTTGATAGTAATATCAAACTCCTACAAAAGCTATTCAATATTAGCTAGATACTGAATGGCAGAGTGATCAGTGTACAGAAAGAGTGGGTAGCCAGTTATATAGTGTCTAAATCTGTTTATTGCATAGATAACAACTACGAATTCTTTTTCTGTCATTGTATAATTAAGTTCTGCAAAGTGAGGTTTTTGCTAATATAATACATAGCATAAGGTTTCTTGTCCTCCTCCTGGCCAAGGACAGGGCCTATGGCTACATCTGATGCATTCGTGGATATGTGAAAAGGCAACTCCCAGTGTGGTCCATGTAATACTGGTGATGTTGGGACTAGTTTCTTTAAACATGTAAAAGTTGTGTCATATTTGTCAGACCAACTGAAATCAACATTTCCATTCAAAGCATATAGAGGCGCAGCAATTTGTGAAAAGTTTTTAATAAACCTATGATAATAGCTTGCATATCATAGGAAGCTACGTACCTCTGTCTGAGTGCAGGGGGTAGGCAGTGAAAGAATTACCTGAATTTTTGTTGGGTCTACCTGTATTCCTACTACAGAGATATAGTGTCCCAAGATTATGCCCTCGGCCATCATCATGTGGCACTTGACATTGCTTAAACATAACTTGATAGCAATGCATCATTCTAAGACTTTTTCTAATGTTTACAATGCTTGGTCGAAGTCATCCCAATATGGAGTAAAATCATCCATATACACCTCAAGTCCTTCATTTATTAAATCAGAAAAGATGCTGAGTCTAGCCCTCTGGAATGTAGCTGGGGTGTTACACAAGCTAAATGGTAATACTTTGTACGTGAATGTACCCCAGGGGTAGGTGAAGGTTGTTTTGTCCTGGTCTTCAAGGGCGATCTAAATTTTATTGTAGCCACTGAAACCATTTAAGAAGGAAAATAATTACTTCCTTGCCAAAGTATCAAGGACCTAATTGATGAATGGGATGGGGAAATGTTCTTTCTGTGTCGCCTTGTTCAACTCCCCGTAGTCTACACAGATACACCACTTCCCATTTTTCTTAGGGACAACCATCAATGGAGAGACCCATTTACTGTCTGAGATAGGATAAATAAAGTTTGCATCCAACAGCTTCTGTAACTCTTCTTTCACAACGTCCTTGAGATGTGGATTCAATCTTTGTTGAGGCTATCGGATTGGTCAAGCATCCTTCTTAGTATAGATGTGGTGTGTACATAGTTGTGGGTCTATTCCTTTCATATCAGGATAATCCCATGCAAAAGCCCCTTTATATTTTTGCAAGACCTGTATGAGCTTTTGTTGTTGATCACTATCTAGACCATCATTAATATTTATAATTTTTCCAGGTTCGATCTCAACCAGTTTGCTACTATGAACACCAGTTGTCTGGATATGCTGATCATCAGTATCCTTCAAAGGATCCTCCATGGCTTCATTATCCAGGATTTATTTTAGCATTTGACATTTCACATTGCTGACATTAGCTGGCTGATTTATAAAATTATTGATAACATCATCTTCAGTCTGATCTTTAAATTCCAGTGCCTCTGAGACTGTGAGTGGTGAACTGACTCTTTGTGTTTATGATAAGAAAATCTACTAGATATTCCCACAAATAAACATAAACTATAATATCTTGTAAGGTTCCTTCTAGCTTTACCACCGAATGATCAACAAGTTCTAATAAAGTGGTGGTTGGTTCCAGGGTTGTAATACCAAGTGCTTGACAGGTTTTTGTTATTAAAATATTAATGGCTGCACCCAGATCAACTAGATTATTGGGAAAAGAGCGGACATATATCTGAACTGTCACTATGGTATTTCCAGGATCTTCATACTTTATTGGATTTTCCCCTCCCAAGATTAAATCAGATAAGGTCCCTACAACGTGAATGGTGGGTGATGTTTTTACTTTCCTTGCAGGCTTCTTTACACATAGCTCTTTAAATATTTTAGCATAGATGGGTATGTCTTGAATGGCCTGTAGGAGAGGGATTTCAATACAAGAATATTTTAGTTCTCCTACGAGATAGAAATATAGATAAACAATAGGTTTGGGTATCATTAACCTGTCAAGGAATGGGCGAGAAGTGACTGTAAGTTTTTCAGGGTCTTCATGTTGATCTGTCTCTTCTCCTTGTTTTGGTTTGGTATTAATTACAGGTGGTGGTATATGTACAGGCGGGGTTTCAATTCCGTTTGAAGGCTGATCCCTATTTTCCTCAAGGGTGATGATCCATCCTGACCTCAATCTAAGTTCATTACATTCTTTCTGCTCAATCACATAATCTGAGATTTCAGTAATCTGCACCAGCTAGACCAATCTGTTATTAGGATTCAAATTCGGTTGAGCTAACAATTGAGGCCGTAGAAGAGGTTGGGGATTTTGTTGTAATGTATACAGAGCTGATAGTGCAGGTTGAGGCCAAGGACCTATCCCCATAAGTGTGTTAGATATCCCCAGAGGTAGCTGCCAATTTGTAGACCAATTTGGATTTTGAGAGGTGGAGGCAGGCCACTAGGATTGATAGGGATTGCCCTGCCAAACAAGAGTAAAAAGATAATTTGGCCAGCCATTACTCGGAAAATATTGCGTTGACTGGGATGCCATAGGTAATGGTTGGTTTTGCCAATTTGGGTAGGGTGATTGGCCCTACCATGCTTCCCTAAGGTTTTGCTGCTGATTAAACTGTGAAGAAGGAAAAACCTGGGATGCGTCTTCTAGCATACCTGTAGGTTTAGCCTGCCACTGTAGATGTTGGTTCATCTGATATACCAACTTTGTTTCTTCTTATGCTTCCTTGAATACTACTTTTAGCCCTGGAAATGACGGACATTATTCAGTGGCGTGCTCTTTAGTACAGATAGCGCATGTCTGCACCATGTCTAATGGGCATTCCCATTGGTTGTGCTTCTTTTGACAACATGGATAGAAGATGGCCATGTTTTTTCCTGCTAGGGCTTGTTTTTGTTTAGCTTGTAAGACATCTAGCTGTGTTGTAAGAGTGCCCAGGATGTCCATCTTAAAATCTTCCAAGAGGTTATCGATTTCCATCTGCGTTATGCCTACACTGCGTGGTTTGCTTCCCCTGCTCATGGGATCTCAACATCCAGTTCTTGTGCGTGTGATTCCTCGCGAACACCTGATATACAAGTGAATGATTTCATCATAATGTTCATGAGAAATATCTCCATTTTCCCATTAAATTTAGAGTTTCTACCCATTCCTCTTTCATTCATTTAATTAAGATAGCTCTTAGGACTTCTTTCAGTAAGACAATGTGTGGAGACCTCTGCAAATTATAATTAAACCATTCTACATATTCTTCTAGTGTTTCATTATCTTTTACAATCATCTTAAAAATTTCATCTTTCAGTTCCCTAGTCTGACAAAAGTCTTGGTATCTTTTGAGGAAGGAGGTTTTCATCTCGTCCCAAGAACTAATAGTTCACCCACCTAGACCCATGAACCATATTAAGGCTGCTCCTTTCAGAGTGGAAGGGAACATCTTTAGCTTTTGGGGGTTAGTGGTGTAGTCATACCCTCTACAGAGGACATCAAACTCAAACAGGAAAGCATCGGGGTCCTCTATGATCATCCCATGGAAAGTTGGGATGCTTTGTAGAGGAATAGCCTTCATGGGGGCATTGGCCACTTGGTCAACTATGGGATACTCTAATGTTGAGGTTTGACCTTGAGGTGGCTGATCTACCATTTGGTCAAAGATGTACCAATAACCTTCGAGGATTTTAGGGGGTGCTTTTTGAGTAAGCGAAGGATTAGCAACCCAAGCTGGCTTTGCAACACTACCTAGATCTGGGATCATAAGAGACCCTGTTCAGATAGCTATGGTTCTTCCTTAACAATCCCACCGGTTTCTCCTTCTTCTTCTCTTAAGTTACTATATTTTTCCTCTTGTAGAGGATCAGAATGTAAAATTACTATAGCTTGAAGACTTTTTTCTAATCCTCCAACTTGGCTTTGAATCTCAGCGTAAGCTGCAGATGGTGAGCCTACTGCTTGAGGGATAATATTGGAAATTTTTCTAGGTACTGCCTGGAATCCTACTGACGCTTGAGACTCTACTTTTCTTACGATTTCATCTATAAAGGTCGTTCTCCCAAGTTTCACTGATCCTTTGGGTTTTGTGGATTTATGTGGGGGGTTTAGCTCTTTTTCTATCTTTCTATTCCTAGTCATTCATAAAAACCAATTCCTATTTAACCTCTAAGATTTTGCTGAAAAGTGGGCTGGTAAGAAAGCACTTTACTTGCTAGGTACACAGGTTCTTACCTTCCATTTTTAAAACACAATTCTTTCACATCAAGATAAAACGAAATAACTTGAAATACTCTCCCCGGCAATGGCGCCAAAATGTTGGTGCACTAAGATGTCTTTTTACAGGCAATCTTAATTCCTACATTAATTGTAAACCCAAGCTAAGTCTTTTTATCTCAAGAGTGTCAGCGCAATCTATGCAGTGAATTCAGAGGTTAGGTAATGGTAAATCATTGCAATCACTAGTAACTATCTCCTCAACTCAATTCACACAACTCTTAAAGAAATAACTAAAGTAGAAATGACTTTAAGAGAACTCTTAACACACTCTGCAATTCTGTCTAATTATTCCAAAATCAAGTGAATCTAAATGTGAATGCAAAGAATCATGCTGGGCAACCTTCGAATAGAATTAAAAATAACTCACTCGATCAAGAAAGAGAACTCTAACAACTAAACGACAATGTTAATCTATAGCAAATCAGAATTGAACTGCAAATCCTAATTGAATGGCAATTTCGATTGAATGATAATTCCTAATTGAACGGAAATTGAGAATTGAACAATAAGAAAGCAAATATGATAAATGATTTCTAAATAACAACTGTTCTCTGTAACCAGATTATGGAAATCAATTAATACTATCTCTAAGATCTATGATAACATAACTCAGAACAAATAGCAATATACTATTGAAACTAATATAACCAATCCAATCAAAGCATTACTTAAATACATCACACGACTAAGTATGAATCGAAATGAACAACAATATGCATTGGAATCGGTAATCCTCACAATAAGTGCAATAATATTAACTAAACATTAACAATTAATAAAGATTCAACTGGAAAGGTTATAACACAAGAAAGCAATAGAACTTCTCTTGACTGAACCCAGAGTCGCGATAAGTCTCTGCTAAGGAATACTCAGACTACAAGTGAATATCAAACACTGTCTTTCTTCATTAACATAAATAACTAGATTACAGCGTCACTGAGATGACAATATTATATGTCTCAAAAAGAATAATTATAGATTACATAAGTCTGAACTGATTTTCATTTGCCTTTTGGCCTTATTTATAATAATAAAAGAGTAAAGTAGATAAAAGAGAATCCCTGATCCTAAGGATTTCGCAATACATAATCTGATTCTATCATGAAATAGTATTGGTCTACCTAGTCTCTCACTTCCTTGCCTGCCTTAGACACTATCTTTCCCTTTAACAATGTAAACTTTGAAACTAGAACTGATATTGTTACCCGTTTTGTAGAGATAGCAAAAAAGTGACCCGATTTTGAAAAGGGGTGATGTAGAACACCCATCTTTTTTAGAGCATAGTTTTTGGCACTTTAAATTTTTTTATGTACATTATGTTGTAGAATGGTAGTGATTTTCATGTTGATTTTAAATAGTGGTAATTCTGCATCAGGAAATTTTTTAAAAAGATTTATTTTTTGACTTTAAATTTTCTAATGTATGAAATGTAAATAATTTTTTTCTAAATTTAATAATTTTTGAAGTGGTCTTCTTCATATTTTCTTGTTTTTTTTTTTGGTTGTAGTGAGGTTTTTATTGTTTTGCATATTTAAAGAAGAAGGTCGATATTTTGAATTTATGATATTCTACATATTTATACATCATTAATTAATATTTCAATCCAAATGAAATAATTGTCTCTAAAAAACAATAATTTTTAACAATTGACAAAAAATAACTATTTTTAACATAAATATAACTAAAAAACTGCACGTTTTGATAATTTTTTGTAATTTTTTTGCTAGAAATGACATGTCAATATCACAATTTT